>CM038466.1:36980826-37231893 GCA_021464415.1 Lonicera japonica | reverse complement strand
ATATATAAGAATAAGAGGAAAACGTGTTAAAGAGCTTTAGGAGCATGTTGTGGCCATCTCCTGATCATCACCACTTTTACATTGCTTCTCCATGAATTTCGGTATTTTGCATGTATTGGGTGAGCATTTAATGAAGTTAGGGAGGCTTTGCTGCGCCATGGAGTTGGTAGCAGTCCCCCCATACTGCCCATATTTTCTTTGACACAGTGGTTGACGGGGAGCTCCAGAGCTCATTGGGAGAGTTTCAGTTTTCGAGCTTTATAGTTTATAGTGTAGAAATGAGCATCTAGGTTGGACACCCATATCCATTGAAGCTCTAGCCTTCAAGTGTCTTCAAGCAAAGCTTCTAAGCTCCCCTCTTTTTACTGTCCATAATTGCGTGGGCCTAACTAATTTGACCAGAAACGGCCCAGAGAATTCAAGTCACTGCCTCTGGCGATGATGCGCGTCACTTTTTGCAAATTTTTTTCGTTAGGCATTTGAATCTGTGTTTTTACTATCCGAATATAGCTCCTCTGAGCTTTTTTACTGTGGCAGAACCTGTTGCTGACGTGGTGGCCACGTGTCAGCTCGTAGTTGGTTGGGTAAATTGGATTATTAATTTACACTATCATCATTGAATTATGGTATAATGGATATATAAGGGGGAGTGTTGTAAAATATTAATATGTGGATGTTCATATGTAATATTGTAAAATACAATTTTTCCCACATTTAAATTGTGGTATGAATAGAAGATTATTAACAATATATTTAATGTAACTTATTCCACATAATTTTGTATAGAAGTAAAGATATTAGTTCTTAACATAAATAGAGCTAATCCCTACTCATAGTATATATCAGTTGAATAAGAAGATTTCTTTTATTATCTTCTTTTTCTCTTTCTTTATTATTTTAAATATTTTAATATAATTTATATATTTGAAACCTATTCATCAAGAGATACAAAATAATATCCATTGTGACCATGAAATTATGTATAAAAACTTTTATACAAAACTAGTAAACATTACATATAATGATACATTCCGTTTGTATGATTTCATTACATATAATGATACATTTCGTTTGTATGATTTTCATTGGTCCATTTAAATTTTACACATGAAAACCATTATAGCATAAAATGGATATATACAACCATTGGAGATACTTTAGATAACTTTTTTATTTTTTCAAAGATTCAAAATCTTTATTTGGGTGATGGGTGAGAATTAGGTTGAACCCTCCATTAAGAACGTTATAGATATTTTTGGTAGTCAACAAAGGTGATATTAAATCTATTCACGTGTTTTGTTTATTACCGCCTTTGTTTTGCCATTTTTCTTTCTTTCCTCCTTCTTCTTCTTCTTCTTATTCCCACACTACACTTGTCTACGTTTCACCTAGTCTACTTTTATCCTAAGGGAGATATGCCACCAATAGTCCTTTAGGTTGTGTTGTTTTGATAAAACTTTAAAATCACGTGAACTGATCATGAAACTTTCGCTTTTAAAGTTCAAGATTTTTAATTTAGGTGTCTTTCCTAAAATTAAGTTCTAGAATTTTTCATAAATATTTTATAAATTATCAAAAATAGTAATGTAATTGAGTTTGAGTGAGATTTTTATCTATTTATGTGTTTAGTTAGAGAGAGAAAACGTTAGTGACCAATAATAGAGGAAATGAGATTAAAATGATATGGATCAAATTCAAATTAAGTAATTCACCACAATATTCAAAATTTGAGTAGATTATTAAATATATCATGTAATTTACAAAATTTTAAAATTTGATGGAATTTCATAATATCGAGACTTATCCAAATGAACACTCTTGAATTTCACTTTAGTCCACCATTCTATATAATTGTGGGTATCTTTGAAACGCCCCGGTGTAAGATAATAGATTTAGTATTTGCCTTTTTACTAGTCGTCATTAGCCTATGCCTATCTAACTTCGCATTGAACACTCAAATTGCAAACCTAGCCGTTTTTAATAGGTGTGACTATTAACACTCAATAAATTAGTTTAACACTACAAAATAACATTCGAGAACAATTTTAACAATTTTAATTGATGTTTGATAATGTATTTGTGACATATTTAATATTAGAGTGCCAATAAACTGTCCTATGTAGTGGCAAATTAATAAATCGTTATGGGTTAACAATATTAGCACTGTGCACAAAGTATTTCAGTACTCAAATTATTTTTAGTGACAAAAAAGTGTTTCAAAATATCTGTATAAAATATTACTCCATCCGTCCCAAATTACTAGTCCCTTTAGAAAATTTAATTTATCTTTTATGAAAAGTGGATATTTATTTTAGGACATCTAAAAATAAAAAGAAGGATCAACAATTTAAAACAGAAAGAGTACTAAAAATAATTTTAAAGTGTTAAATTATTTTTTCAGAATACCAATATCATTTCGATTGTTGTTAGAAATAGAAGTGTGATATGTGATGGTGATCATGACATTATTCTAGAAAGGAGAAATGTCATAGTTGACTGACTATATATAATTGGCCAGTTGATGCTTGGATTATTTTGTTTAAACATTAATGGTATTGAGTATGATAGAATTAATTTTTTTCAACTTAAAAATAAAACTAGGGAAAATTCAACAATGGACTCAACTAAAAATGTGGGTGCGTTTCCACCTTTTGCGCGCTTTAGAAGCTTGTACTCTATTTGTTCTCCATTCAACATAGGCGGCGCTTTTTGTCCTTACATTTTGAATATGTTAGGCGTTGTTTCACTATCACCTTCTTTGAGTTGACCTCTCCTATTCACATTGGGGTTTGGTTAGTTTGATTTCTTTTGAACATTTTCATTTTTAGGTTTTTTCGTATTTAGTTGGTCACCCGTTGTCAATGTCGATATCACCGGTGATTATTGCCAAAGTTTCGGCTTCCCCGCGGGACATTGAAACTCTGGCAGTGGTTGACGACAATTATAATCGTCACTAGTAGGGGCGGAGAGAATGTGAGCCTTAAGCCTTCACTTGGATTTGATTTTTTTTATATAGGTATAGTAATATAAGGACTTTTGTTTAAATATTTAAAGTTTAAGATTGTGTTTGTAATTAAGGTCTTTAAATCTTAAGGGTAAAATTGTAATTATTTTTAGTAAAAACCGAAAAGAAAATTAATATTCCAATAAGTAGATAACAAACATATCATTCAACGTTTTTAGAATATAACAGCGTGAAAAGAAATTTTGTAACTTGTATTTTTTTTTTGACATCTCTTATTGTAATTTGATATTTTTGTTAGAAAACTCTTTCTTTAATAAATGTTTAATATTTTATCATATATATATATATATATTGTTGTGTTATTATTTCTTCCATATATTATTATTGTTATTTTCTTTTTTGTTGCTAGTCTAACTATCATTAAATTAAAATCATGATTCGGCCAATGTCAAAAAATAGTGATGGTTGGTAAACACATTAATCATCATGCACGATTACACGCATGAGAGAAGGAAATAAATTATTTGATAAACATATAATTGAATTTAAAGAAAGGGTGACCACCATCGGACTACCACTACCACCGGTGGGTACTAGTAACCACTTTTGAGTTTCAACTTCCACCCTTGAAGTTCAAGCAGTGGTCCATGGCGACGGGTGATTGTTGGTGAGACCTAGTAATCATTATGCATGAGTAAGAAGTTAAAAGAAAATGATTAACAAAAATATAATTAACTTTTCAAAGAAATGTGTCTTAGCTCATCTTCTTTTCCCTTTTTTCTATTGGTGTAATATGTATACATACTTTTAGTTCTAACTCAATCTAACTTAGTTAAATATTTGTATTAGTCCACATCTATAAATATTTCTGGACCCGCCCTTATTCTCCTTTGCCTTATGACAATAGTATTAAAATTTACTTTTTTATTTGTTTTTGCTCATTTTAAAATTTACTTTAAATTGTGTATAAGTTGGTAATATTTGTGTAACCCCTATCATTTGTACACCATGCCACTGTTGTCTATAAGTTTTTACATCTCCAACAGAATTTTATAATTTTGTTTTATCTTTATTTGCACAATTTGCAAAATATTTCATCTCATTTTGTTTTATCTTTATTTGCACAATTTGCAAAATATTTCATCTCCAGCAGTCTTTTAAGTTTATATTTTGTGTAAAACAGATGTTTAAATTAAACTTCCAATTTGCACTGCCATATCATCATTTTCTATCCTCATAATTTTTATAAAACTTTAAACTATAATTTTTTTGATATAAAATGTATATTTTAATTAAAATTAAATATTTGAAATATATTTATCAAGACATACAAAACAAGATCTATGTTATGATAAAATTATGTATAGAAAAATTCGAGAAAAAATAATATTAAATTGCGTAAATTGACATTTAACATGTGTAAGAATCTTATTGATTATTTCAAATTTTACATAAGAGTTTGAAAAACCTACTACTGGAGTACAATTTTTTATATTTCAAGTTTTGTTTAAAAAGTGGGTTGACACATCAGATTTACACCTTAATATTTATACAACCATTAGAGATGTTCTAGTAATAAAAAAAAATTAAAACTTGTATAGCAACAAATATCTATCTCGGATAGACTTGAGCACAATGGATATCTATAATCTACAAATAAGATTGTTGAAAATAATGAATATAGTATTTAAAAAATTCAATTGTACCAAATCAATATTAATTAAATTTTACTAGGATTCGAATATATCTATAATCTACAAAAAGATCATGCTTATCTCATGGGGATGAAATTTTTATTTTTTTAATGACATAGATTAAGTAAACATATATACACTGGTGAACCACTACCGTACATCCTTCCCTTTTTTCTCTTCAATTTTATTCTTATTTTTGGTTTTGCTTCTCTAGAGACAGAGTCAAGATTCTCACGTTTGGATTCGTAGAGAAGAGGAGGTGTGAAAATATATGAAACTTGTAGTAAAAAAAAATGTAGGTTTTGATTATTATTTACATTTGAGAGGCGATATTTAATTTTCTCAAAAAAGGTTAAGCAAATTAATCTTTATAGCCTTAATAACTAAATATTGATATAATAATAAAAAAAATTCAATGTACTCCTGCCCCCTGAATCTATCAGTGGTTTTCTCCTTTCTACCATCTCAGAAGCAATTGCTGGTAGATATTGTTGGAAATTAAACTTGATAGCTCTTTGAAGAAAATTTCCAAATGAACAAAAATTACATTTTCTTCTTTGTGGGTGGGCCCACTAAATTTTGTGGGTGGTTGATAAGCAATAAAGCAACAGAAAGACTTCCACTACATACTCTCTCTCTCTCTCTCTCTCTCTCTCTCTTAAGTCAATGGGAAAATTGATATGAAATTTGAGTAGTTGGGTTGGTCACGATTCTTCCCATAACATGCGAATGAAATGTAAGATAATGGATCATCATTGTTTTCTTTTACTCTTCCACTATATTTTCTAAGCGTCTTTGATTACCTTAATGTTGATTATTAAACACTCAATATTAAATGTTGAATTTAAACATTTGTATGAACAATGACTTGTATTTAATTGTAAGCATTCAGCGAGACCGATACTTCTTAATGCTGAATATTTAATTAATAAAAGAGCAGCCATTAATTTTCTAATGATTTTAAAAAAATAATAATTTATTGTACATATGAATGCTTAAAACTCTACCATTAAACATTTAGAGGAAAAAACAAACGCCCCCTAAATCACACTAATGCACTACTCCAAATTGAATATTAATTTTGTTGGGCACCTTAAATAAATCTCAAAGATGTTTTTTTATCTTTAAAATATAATTTGTTGCAATCAGACTCACTTGGTTATTTTCTGCCAATTTTCTAACTGGCAACTAGCACGAGGGAATCAAGTGTGTGTTTTTCAAGTGCAATTTTAGGTTTGTATTAATTTTAGCGAAATGCAAACCTCAAATAGATGAAAAAATCATAAAAGTTGCTGCCATAATGGGGATAATGAGACTTTTGTCATTTAAAATTTTTTGTTTGTTTTAGTCTGTAACTTGCCAAAATTGCCCTTGAGAACCATCCATGACTCCCTTGTGTTAGTCACCATTAAAAAAATTGGCATCGACTTAGTTGATTTGATTGCATCAAATTATACGTATGGGGCACAAACTGTCTTAAAAACTTGTTCAGGGTGCAAAATGAAATTAACATCTAGTTTGGGAGCTCATTAGTGTCATTTAATCTAGTTTAAACTAAAAATATTTGTCTTTTGGACATTATCATATCAATGAATTTTTTACAATGGACATGAGATTTGAGAAATTAGGATTAGGGTTTTGGACTCGAACTAAAGTCCTCATTTGTGCTATCATTCTCGTGGCTATTTCATCGTCATTGGGCGAAAGCCTAAGTCTTGTTTATCGATACATTGGACATAACATCTATAATGTTATCTTTACATTATTTTTTTCAAGACACTTAAAGTAATCTAGGTTATACAAACCTCAAATTTAGGTTCCATTAATCATGCTTTTTCTATGATTTGTCTTTATTTGTTTTGCAAGCTGAAATGGGATTATATAAATTCCTAATTTTTTCTTTTATTTCGATTGAGAGGTAGGTTCATGTCTCTCAACACATACCAGGTTTAGGATTTTCAAATTTAAATTTTATTTTAATAAAATAACTCTACACAATTCGGGATTTTTTGGGACTAGAGATATCTAGACAAAAACAATACCTTCAAAGATGTTGTCGATGTCAGAATTTAGAATGAATAATTAACCACACAATCTATACTGATTAGTTTGATAAATAGAGATTATGACGGATTGTTAGTGTGAATGACATGTCAAAAATATGACATCTAGCTCAAACATTCAACACAATAAACAAAGACGATTATAAAGGAGGTTCGCTCCTAATTGATAGGGACTACTCCTCTGCGAATGAGCTATAAGCTTTGGGAGCCTTTATAATTGATAATAGAGTAAAACAAAACTCTAGTTATAAATGAATGAGCACTTCATGCTGGTTTAACTATAACAATGGGGTACTTAAAATGCTTTCTCTCACAAATTGCTTATCTCTATTTAAGTCTGTAAGTTTTAGTATGCTTATCAGACCTGCAGAATACAAGTATAATTGAGAAAATCTCGTATGTTCTCGATCGAGTAAGTGTATTCAATGCTCAAAACTTTAGTGTTTTTAAGGGAGTAAACGCTCAATAGGGCAAGTCTATAGAGTTAGAATGGTTAGCCCAGAGCTCATTTCATCATTGCAGTGATTGACTAACTATGTCCACCTCTAATCTTCCTTTCCTCCTTAGTCCGAAGCATTTAATGCAATCATGGTGGATTATGTATCCACTACTGTCACATCCGGCATACGTCCATGCTTCCTTCACCTATTTTGACATAATTGTGGCCATAGCTGTTTTAGCTCGGTGCACGGGTCTGTAGGACCAAGTCTTGTATGGTTTTCCTGTATAACAAGAATGACCCATTTAAGTATTCAAATAAGGTATGTGTCGAAATGAGGTCTGTTATCAAATTTGGTTGAAGCTCCACGCCACATACTAACACATGCTAACGCGGACCGCCATGCCTCATCTATGATTATCTAAACTAAGAAGTTCAATATTTTACCTTATCATATGCTATCACACATATATAGATAATTTATATATGTAAATTAAGCATTAGCACGAATTTTTGTTGTACATAGAAAATGCCTAAAACACTTTTCACATTTTAAAAATTACAATAAAATAAGAGTAAACTACTCTAATGGCTCCTAAACTATTTACTCAGTTTCACTTTGATCCTTAAACTAAAAAACGCTCCATTTAGGTGTTTAAATTATTGAGCAAGTCTCATTTTGGCCTTTTCTGTACAAATTTTATGTTAAGTTGGATGAACTAAGGGGCATTTTTTCCATTTCAATTCAAAATTCAATTTACTTAAATATTTTTTATGTTGGTTCCAGGAAAAACAAGTTTGGTTTTCTGCATCATTGGTTAAATACTTTTTTTATCATCAATATAGATCTAAAAGTTTGGTTTTTTCATTCCTAACTCAACATCACTATTCTAAAATCTCTATCTCCACCATCATGGATCACCACCATCACCGTCACCACCCCCTTCCTTCACCTCCACCTTCCCTCCTAGCCCCACCATCGCTGCCGCCCCTTTCCTCCATCACTTCCACCTCCGCTTCCACCTTCCTTTCCACCCCCACCGTCTCTGCACACCTTCACTACCACTATCACCACCTCCTCCCATATATATATATATATATATATATTATGTGTTTTTGTATATATCAATATAAATGGGGTATATATATGTTTGTATATCATATCATAACTTAAATCAAGATTAAACCCAAACCAATGCAAAGATTTAATCTCAAACTCAAAACAAAGATTTAACCCCAAAATCAAAAGAAATCAAAATTGAAATCGATGTGTATATATACACATGTATGTGTGTGTATGTATGTATTTGTGTGATAGAGAGATATAGAGAGAGAGAGAAAAGGGGAAGGTGAAAGAGATGGTGATAGTAATGGTGGTGGACAAGACGGCCGGAGGTCATAGTGGTGGGGGGCTGAGGCAACAATGGTGAAAGTGATGGGGTGGGGAGGTGGAGGCAGAAGTGGGTCTCTCCCCCCCCCTCTCTCTCTCTCTCTCTCTCTCTCTTTATAATATATATCATAATTTTTTTTAAAAAAATCTAATTAAAGTTAGGTTTTTTTTTAAATTAATTGAAATGACAAAGATGCCCATGATTCCGTCCAACTAATTAACAGAAAATTAATTTGGACGGAAGGGTCAAAGTGAGACCCGAACAATAGTTTAAGCGCCTAAGTAGAACATTTTTTAATTTAAAGATCAAAGTGAAACTGGGCTAATAGTTTAGGGCCATCAGAGTGGTTTATTCATAAAATAAAATAATGTTTAAAGTATGACTCAAACTCATAATTTGAAGAAAAAAAAAAAAAAAAAAAAGGTATCTCCAAAACTTGCAAACGCATTAAGAGGATTTGAGAAGATTCTATTTTAGCCAATAGAATTAGTAGATCTCTCATTTTAGTTATCGAAAAATGTTGTTGACTTTGATTATAAAAGGAGTAGATTTGGTTATTGATTAAAAAGTAACTAAAATTTGATTATAGTATTGGGATAATATTTTTTTGCCAACATTATTAAAATTGATTCCCTTGTCTTTCCCATGGGTGGAAAACTAAAATTTCTATCGGGTTTCCTTTTGTCTATTTAGTAAAACATGGAAAGTATTAAGAAAATATCATTTTATTTCTTTTCTTTCCGGTGTTTGGTGTAATACCCTTCTATTTTAAATAAAAACATTATAAAAAATTGATAATAATATATTTAAGTAGGAGTAATCTTGTCCAAATTCCTTCCGCCACCCCCCCCCCCCCCCCCAAAAAAAAAAAAAAAAAACAATTTAAATTCTTAAATATGTGAAAACAAACTAGCCTTCAATGCTACTCCTTCCGTTTCAATTTAATTATCTAACTTTAAAAAACTAAAAATTAAAAAGATATAATTATTATTCTAAGAAAAAATGCTTATTTCCAAAATGATCTTTAATTTTCTCTTAATAAAAAAGGTGCCGGGACCCACAATAAAAAAAAAGTGGTAATAGCTTAAAGGGTAATATTAAAAATAATAAAAAATACTCTAATTAATGACTTACTAAATATAAAAAATAGACAATTATTTTGAGACATCTAAAAATAAAATAGTGTACAATTAAATTAGAACGGAGGGAGTAAAATTCAATAAAGTAAAGAAAGTAAAAGTGGAGTAGGAGTCGCCCAGTCAACTACGGCAACTCATTAGTGGCCCACCAGAAATATGTATGAACTATAAACTATAAATAGATTTGAGTTTGAACACAATTTTGTATGCAAGGAATTGGTTTTCCCGCCAAAAAACCAACACCCGCCTCCCAAAATGATGAAAACACCTCCGCCATCTGTCGCCGTCCTCTCTTTCCTTCTCTTCATCCTACCCTTCCATGTAAACTCCCAAACCATCAATGGCCAAGAACAATCAATCCTTCTCAACCTAAAACAATATTGGTCCAATCCATCATCAATCGACCACTGGGCCCCATCATCCAATTCCACCGCCCACTGTAGCTGGAGGGGGATCACCTGCACCGGCGGTTCCGTCACCGGAATCGCACTCGTCGATAGAGGCATCGCCGGAGATATCCCAGCGTTCATTTGCGACCTCAAAAACCTCACCACCATCGATCTCTCGTTCAATGAAATCCCCGGTCCTTTCCCGACCGTTCTCTATAGCTGTTCCAATCTTCAACACTTAGACCTCTCTCAAAACTTTTTTGTTGGCCGGATTCCGGCTGACATTGACCGGTTATCGCCTCGGCTTCAGTACCTCAGCCTCAGTGCCAACAACTTCACTGGTGACATTCCGGCAGCTATTGCCCGATTCCCGGAGCTCACCACTCTTTCTCTATATCAAAATTTGTTTAACGGCTCATTCCCGCAGGAAATCGGGAATTTGTCGAATCTTGAATATCTTGAATTGGCCTTTAATGGGTTTACTCCATCAACGATTCCGGGGAGTTTTGCGAATTTGACGAAGCTGAGAAGTTTGTACATGACCGAATCAAAGCTTATCGGAGAAATCCCGGAGAGTATCGGAAGTTTGACCGCCCTCGAGTTCATCGATTTATCTGTAAATGATTTGAGTGGTAATATCCCAAGAGGGTTCTTCTTGTTGAAGAACTTAACTGAGATATATCTTTACCGTAACGGGTTGACTGGTCGATTCCTCAATCTGTTGAAGCCTTGAATTTGAAGGTAATTGATCTATCTCAAAATAATTTGACCGGCCAATACCGGAAGGTTTCGGAAATCAGACGAAGCTAACGAATTTGACCTTGTTATACAACAATCAATTATCCGGCGAAATTCCAGACAGTATTAGCCGGCTGCCGGAGCTGAAAAATGTCCGTTTGTTTGGCAACAATCTGAGCGGAAGAATACCGCCGGACTTTGGCGATTTTCAAAGCTCATAGTCTTTGAAGTTGACAACAACCAATTAGTTGGAGGGTTGCCGGAAAATTTATGCGCAGGTGGTGTGTTGGCAGGTGCTGTTGCGTCTGTCAACAATCTTAGTGGCGAAATCCCCAAATCACTTGGGAATTGTAGTAGTTTTGTTGACTCTTCAGGTTTTTAATAATCGGTTTTCCGGTCGGATTCCGATGGTTTGTGGACATCTCCAAATATGATGATCTTGAGGCTAAGCGATAATTTTTTTACCGGTCAGTTACCGGAAAAAATCTCGTCGAATTTAACCCTAATTGAAATCAGCAACAATAATTTCTCTGGCAAGATTCCGGCCAGTGTGTCTTCTTGGAACAATTTGAGGGAGTTGAAAGCAAGCAATAATTTGTTCGTGGGTACAATTCCTCAAGAACTCACTTCTCTTCCATTTCTGGGACACTTTTGCTCGATTGGAATCAACTTTCCGGGCAAATTCCATCAAATATTATTTCCTGGACGTCGCTATCATCTTTAAGTCTCAGTCATAACCAACTCCATGGCGAAATTCCTGCCGGACTGGGATTTTTACCTGTCCTCACAGAGCTGGACTTGTCGGCAAATGATCTTTCTGGTCAAATTCCGGCCGAAGTTGGAAAGTTGAGGCTAACTTCTCTCAATCTCTCCTCCAATCTCCTCATCGGAAAACTTCCCGGTCCATTTGAAAACGGAGCTTTCGAAAACAGCTTCTTGAACAATCCCGGCCTTTGTACAGATAACCCATCACTAGGCCTCCAAACTTGCCGATCCACTCCAAGAAATACCCGCAAAATTTCCTCGCAGTTCATTATTGTTGTCACAAGCATTGCGTTTGTGGTTCTCATAGCCGCTCTCCTTTTCTCTCTCTATCTCATCAAAAATTTTAGAAAGGAAAAGCGCGGGTTAGAAACGTGGAAGCTCACTTCTTTCCAGAGACTCAGTTTCACTGAATCCACCATTTTGTCAAGTTTGACAGACAATAACACAATCGGAAGTGGCGGGTCTGGGAAAGTATACCGAGTAGCAATTAACCGTTCAGGTGAATCAGTCGCGGTTAAGAGGATATGGACCAACATGAAACTGGACCATCATTTGGAGAATCAATTTAATTCCGAAGTTGAGATACTAAGCACAATTCGACACTCCAACATAGTGAAACTAATGTGCTGCATTTCAAGTGAGAAATCGAAGCTCCTTGTGTACCCATATTTTGGAAACCAGAGTTTGGATCAGTGGCTTCATGGGAAGGAAAGATCATTGAGCGGCTCAGCCTCGGTGCACCATGTAGTCTTGGAGTGGCCTAAGAGGCTGCAGATTGCAGTGGGGGCGGCTCGTGGGCTGTGCTACATGCACCACGACTGCTTGCCTCCGATCATTCACCGGGATGTCAAATCGAGCAACATACTATTGGATTCAGAATTCAATGCGAAAATTGCGGATTTCGGTCTAGCCCGGATCTTGATCAAGGATGGTGGGCTTAATACAATGTCAGCTGTGGCGGGATCTTTCGGCTACATAGCTCCCGGTAAGTGTTACATAAACATTTGAAACAATTGGTTTTGAGGGTTCCCCTCCACAATTAAATTTAAGGGAAAGATTTCCATTTTAGAATGAGGACAACTATTTTTTTTACCCAAAACAGCCTTCAATTTTTTATTTTTTGGAAAAAATCAATACCCTTCCAAACCACCCAACAGCCCACCCCCTAACCTACCGCAGCTTTTCATTTTTCCTTCTCCACAGTTTTATTTTTTATTTTTTATTTTTTATATTACAAATCTTTTGTATACATCTATACTATTATATAAAATTAAGATCAATTTTAACCACTACGAAGAAGTATTAAAATTACCTACAGCAGCTTTTCATTTTTCCTTCTCTACAATTATTTTATTTTTATTTTTTGGGTTCGAACCTTAGACATTTGATAAAGTAATTCGCTACTTACCTATTAGATCACTTAACATCTTTGTTTTATATTTTAATTTAAACTAAATATATACATAGAATTTGTTTATAAATATGTATACTAGATCGCATGCATATGCAATGCGTATATTACTATACATAAAAACACAAATAAACAAAGTTGTTGAAGATAGTAACAATTGCGGATTCAGGGTGGGTTAGGTGGCCGCCAGAGCATCAATGGCGGTGGTGGTTGCTGAGGCCTAACTGCCACTCATGAGTGAAAATGAAATAAAAAGGCTTGGTAATAATATAACTGACACTTTAAAAGAAAGGTTAAATCCTTTTAATGGACAAACATTGAAAAGTGTCCTTGTGGTTAGGGGTGCTTTCGGTTTTGGTCGGCGTAAAAACTATGGTACCCCAGTCCCAAGCAAATGTAAAACTTCGGTTTCGATTCGGTTTCTAAATCTTGTAAACCCAAAATCAAACCAAACTTTTCGGTTCGATTTTGACATGTTTTTTTTCTTTTTTTTTCTAAATCAATTTAAAATAACAATGTAATACTAATAGTAATGTAAGATTCGTTCATATTCAAATTAAAATTATATTTTTTAGAAACAAGGAGTAAACATATATATACCATGTTTTCTATTTAGTTACTATTTTATTTGTACATTTACAAGAATAAAACACATTAAATAAAATGATAAATTATCTTGTAATCATGTATTTGAAAAAAATCTTAACATTATGTAGTTAATTTAATAATAAGGGTACGCGTTAATGATTTTTTGTTAAGATGATCATAATATGCAATTAACAAGGAACATATTCTTACAAAATTCCCTATTTTTGTATTATAGTATAATCAACTTGTGCCCTTAGAGTATATATTAACATTTTTTATTTTATTATACATAATTCGGTTCAGTTCAGTTTTGGACTAGATTGCCCCAAACTATTCGGTTTGGGTTTCGTTTTTTCATTTTCAATTTCGATTTTTTTTCGGTTTGGGGATTTACGGATCAGTTTTGTCCATTCGATCGGTTTTCGGATTGGTTTTAACACCCCTACTTGTGGCTAAAACAAAATGCCGAAGAAGCCCTCCATGTGTTATGGAGAAGTAAGGTGTCCTTTTATTTGCATTTAATTGTGAAAGGAGAACTTAAGACCCATTTTTTCTAACATGTTTATGCAATTATTTGTGGATTTCAGAGTACGCACAGACAACAAGAGTGAACGAAAAGATAGATGTGTATAGCTTCGGGGTTGTCCTACTAGAGCTAGTGACAGGAAAAGAAGCAAATAAGGGAGACGAGGATACCAATCTAGCCGAATGGGCATGGCAACATATTCAAAAAGGGTACCCCATAACTGATGCCTTGGACTCCAACATCAAGGAGCCTTGTTACTTGGATGAGATGATTGACGTTTTTAAACTTGGGATCATTTGTACTGGAACACTTCCATCGACCAGGCCTAGCATGAAGGAGGTTTTGCAGATTTTGCTTCGGTGTAGCCCAATGCTGGCATTTGGGGAAAAGAATGTTGCAAGTGAGGTGGATTCTCTTCCCCTTCTTAAGAACTCCAAGCGTGAGAGGGAGTTAGAAGGTGAAAATGATGGTTTGGGGTCAATTGTTTGATCCTAAGGTTGAAAATGTAGAAGATACCAAATAATCAATATAGGTTAAATGGATGTAGAAGATGCCAAATAAGTAATGTATATTAGAGATATGTAGGAAATGCATAAAAGTTATGTAGTTAGACTATCTTATGCAATGTTTTTTAAGGTCATTTAGGTTTTAGGGTTTATAGTTTTGGTAATTTTGAGTTGGGAGTCCGCAGTTTTCATTTTTTGGGCTTTGGAGTCCAATTTTGACAGAACTGTTAGTCAAATAAAAAATTATGTTAGTCAATGAAATAAATGAAATAATGTGTGGCACCCTCACCTTAATTAACAGGATAACACCTGTAATTAAGACTTGGAGCATCACTAACACACCTTAAACTAACTAAAGTAGGTCAAGTATAAATAATGAAATAATAAATCCAAATATGTCATATAACATGGAACAAGCAAACATGATACTCATACTGTGGGCGGTAATATAAAATAGTAGTGTAACACACATATACACACGTACATATATTCAGAAAGACAATACAAAACCATAACAACGTGTAGTCCAACATGTCTAGTAACGTAAGCGAGCCGTGGCTTGCTATACACATATGTGTAACAAAAATGAGTCGGTATCAAAGCCTTCTACTTCGTTCTCGACCAAGTCGCTTCCTTACTCTCATCCATCTCCTGGATACCTGAATGGTTTCATAAAAACGGGGTGAGTTCACAGCTTAGTAGTGGGGATAAACATGAAATATCATGTTTAAAACATACTAGCAGTTTAATAACAGTTCAAACTACAATCATTGATTTAATTTATAAACCAATGCATGCACATACATATGCAGGTTACCTCCCGTGTGTCAACCATTGTACCATACCGCCAAGAGAATACCGAGGTCGAGACTGAACCGAATCATAATCATAAGAATAAGAATGGGCTTGACTACCCATAAAATCATTCGAACATGATAATAATAGAACATCTTTCGACCCAAGGAAGATCATCATCATATCATAATAGAATTGGACCACATGTCCATCAATATTATATCAATATAACGCAAGTGCATTGCCATTATCTAGATTTTCAGGCTACCCATCGACGGCTCTAAACAGCTGACGCTTTGTTGCCCTCCGAAAGTTTAGGGATTTTCAATCCAAGAGTACCATGCCCTACTTATTTTCACACTAGTAAGCACCAAATCAATACCCATTCCTTTTATCATCGAAGGGCCACAATATAATCATAATCAGATCCATCACGGGATCATATCACATCCCAAAATGATACAACAAACATAAGAAGCTTTCGCACCATAGATACGAGATATATGCCATATGATAGGCCATAAGAATAATCCCATCTTACTGAAAGATCTCTAAGAATCTAGTTGCCACAATAATGATGCAAAATATGCATAACATGCTAATAAATGAACATTTGAAAAAACTTATGCCATATAACTACAACAAGTCTCTATACATGTCCCTTGATGTATATAATTCATCAATCAATTAATTTCATCAATACACAACATTTATACATTCAAGAGATATCTCATGTATATATCAAGTATAAATAGCATATCTTGCTTCAAATCACATGCTCATGGCTTTATCCATCATAAAACATCATTATCTTAATCATGTAATAATTTTTGAAATGATTACAATTAAAACATGAGGATTTACACGATAAACTAACAATATTTGACTTTGAAAAATAACCTCGATAAATTCACCATGCCAAAACCACAATAAATTCAACAACCAACAAAAATATTTTTAGTATATAAAGTCTCATTCATATCCACATTCATCACAAATTCAAAACAACAATATCACAATTGAAGAAACTGTTGTCTATTGGATTTCTTAACCATTGAACAACGTTGCCAGGATTGTTTTTCAAGAGCTGGTTTGCAATTTCTGGACATATCTTATACCCATTTGCAGAACTTTCACATATCCTCTCATGACACATCACTTTGACTGTATAAGTTGTACTGTAAGAGACCTTGACCCCATGCTTCTCCTAAATCTCAAGCTACACATCTTTTGGCTTAAAACCTTTATAGTTCTTAATTTTTTTTGCAACCTCATTTGCCACCCACCTTGCATGAGCCATTGCATTCTTTTCTTTCTCATCACACTTACATGTATGGTTACCCATAACACTTCTCAACATTGTTGTGTGTTCTCTAGGTAACCATCTAACATACACCCTCCAATTACAATGAGGGTCCTTGCAAACTAAAACGGTCTTTAAATTATTGTTCTTTTGTGGGCCAGGTCATTTTATCATGTAACTCGGGAAGTTGGTCAGGTATTTTTTTGAACCGTTCATTTTCCTCTTTTTGAAACAAGTTGTCAAGTTCTTCACATGCATTGTATTCTTCCTCGGTTATTTTTATTTTTCCTTTAATTTTATCATCACTCTCATTAACCTCACCATCAGTTTCACCTTCTACCTCACCCTCATCCTCACTCTCATTAACCTCAGCATCAATTTCACCTTCCACCTCACCCTCATCCCCACTGGACCCCTCACTCTCTTCACCCTCATCCTCACTAGACCCCTCATCCTCAAACTCCTCACTACTATGTGCAGAATGATAACACTCTTTAGCATCTATGTTTTCAAAACTGTTTAGATTAAACTTAGTTTGGTTAGAGCCTTTTGGTTTATTTGTATAAGGGTTCTCCCTCCCATTAAAGAGTTCACCAAACTGAATTAAGTTATCTAAGGTTTAGTCCTCATCTTCATCAATTACAATTGGAGAAGTCACACCAATATTACCTTTTTTCTTACTGTTAGAAGCTTAGAGAGTCTTATTAAGTAACCTAGGTTGTAACACCCCCGCCTTAATTAGTAGAATAACATCTGTAATTAAGACATAGAGTGTTATTGACCCACCTTAGGCGAGCTAAAGTAGGTTTAAAAAAATAATGAAACAATCAATCTAAGAAAATCACATAACCTTGGAATAAACAACCCTGGTCTCATGCTACGGGCGATAACATAAAACATGAGTGCAACATACATCTATACACAGGCATGAAACCCAAAAGATATACACACTGTGTTCACATATATTACAAAGTAAATAACAACTAAGGCTAGCCGTGGCTTACCATGTACGCCCCTATATAACAAAGGTGAGTCGGTATCAGAGATCCTCTATTTTGTTCCCGACCCAGTTGCTCTTTCTATCGTATTCGTCTCCTGAATACCTGAATTTGTTTACATGAAAAGGGGTGAGCTCACAGCTCAGTACGGGAGATATAACAGGCGATATTACGTACATAACGTAATTAATTATTCAATTATAAATCATGGCTCAACCAATAAAACAATGCATGCATATGCATATGCAGGTTACCTCCATTGTGTCAACCATTATACCGAAAGAATATCGAGGCTGAACCGAATCATAATAATAATAATAATAGTAATGGGCCTGACTGCCCCCCAAGAGATACCGATGCTGGGCCGTACCATAATCATAAGAAGAAGAACGGGCCTAACCGCCCCAGAGAGTAAGTCGAACATAGTCACAATATAACATCATCCGGCCCATAAAAGATCATCATCATATCATAATAGAATTGGACCACATTTCCATTTATATCATATCACAAAATCATAAGTGCTTTGCCGATGTCTAGATTTTCGGGCTACTCACCGCTGGCTCTAGACAACCGACCTCATTGCTGTCCCCCGGGGGTTTAGGGATTTTCAACCCAAGGGCACCGAGCCCTACTTATTTTCACACCGGCAAGCACTAATCGATACATATTTTCTTCATCATTGAAGGGCCACGATAGAATCATAATCGGATCCATCACGAGATCATATCACATCCAGAATGTTAAAATGATCATAAGAGACTTTCAGCATCATAGATACGAATCATATGCCCACATAATAGGCCATAAGAATAGTTCAAACTTGCCAAATATCTCCAAGAATTCGGTTGACTTAATGATAATGCACAATATGCTAATAAATGAACATTTGAAACAATTTATGCCATATAACTATAATAAATCTCTATACATGTTCCTTGATGTATATAATTCATCAATTTATTAATTTCATCATATACAACATTTATACATTCAAGGAATATATCATGTATATTAAACAACACATGTATATCAAGTATAATGGCATATCTTGCTTCAAATTACATGCTCATGATTTTATAAATCATGAAACGTCATCATCCTCATTAAATATCCTCAAATGATAACTTAATTAAAATTCTTAATCATCGAATATTAATATAGTAACTCAATTCATTAACCAAATGAATTTACTCAGATTATGGAGTAGACTTTAGAATATTATAGAAAATACTCAAGATTTTCGCATAGGAATCAATACTGCACACCAATCTTGTAAAATTCACCAAAAAATCATTTCTTATCATTTTTAGGTAATTCCAAAGCCATAAGTTAGGTATTAAACTATATTTTAAAATAAATACTTGATACTTCACTTTTCTCATTACCAATCAGCCCAGATTTACTCAAAACAGTGGCCAAAGTATGTTATTTAAACTACCGATTTCAATAATCAAGCAAGAACCCAACATATGTATAAATCTATTTGAAAACATATAAACAAGTTTATTAAGTTTCAAAAACCAAGAAAATACCCCTACCTCAATCTATGAGTGAGAAATAAGGAAGAAATCTGATGTTTCAAGCCCTCCCCAAAAAAATCCTCAGGGTAGAAGATGATGAATAATACGCTAGGAGGTGTTTCGGATGAATTTTTATGCTTAATTCTTCGGCTGGGAGTAAAAATAGGCAAGGATCACTCAAGAACACTTATCTCTCTCTCTCTCTAGAATTCTCTAGAGTTTAATGGAAGGTGATGGATCGAAATTGGGTGGATAAGGAGTTCAAAACGAGTTTTAAAACCATTTAAGTCGGTTGCTACAGTAACCGCGCCCATGGTTTTTGGCTCTAGAACACTGTTTTTGTTTTGGCCATAACTTTTGACTCAGAACTTCGATTGATGTGTTCTTTATATGCACGGAAAGGTAATTCAAAGATCTAAAACTTCTTAAGAGGAAGTTTTCATAATTTATGGACGTATTTTTTCCCAAAAATTCACCGAAAGAAGTGCTTTGCCGAAACGCTATCAAACAACCAGAATTTTGTGATGGACCTAATTCGCACCATGTTTTGACCCGCGGGAAGTGCGAATTAGCCTTTGGCCAAAATATGAAAGTTGTAGAATGATGAAAATTATAGAGGAATTATGATAGCTCAAAGTTAGCTCGAATTAGCGAATCACAAAGAAATCAAAACTCTCTATTTACCAACCGAAATTGATTCGGACCACCCGAATCATCAAACGATTATTCTCATATATATAAAAGAGTTAATATAACACAATTAACATTAATTTAAATACAAGATGCTACAATCTCTCCGACTAAGATAAAATTTCGTCCTCGAAATTTCAATGGCATTCCTTTAAGTAAATAACTTTAGACACTTATCGTAAATCTCGGTATCCAATCTTTATAGCTCTTTTGGTCACACGCCAAGTACCACCACACCCATCCCTCCCTGCCTCACCTCACCCATGCCCTCACACTGGACATCTAAAAGGGCCTGTTGGCAAATTTTGGTTGGTGTACTTGACCATGCACTAATCAATCCTTATTGGCACTTAACCAACTCATATATAACAAGTAAGGCCAACACAAATATTATGTAGCCAACAAATAAGCAACAACAATAAAGATACAAGAACAAGAACAACACTGAGTGCTCTAGAACTCAATACTAGTGATAATGCCCCCTAATTAGTTGATATCCACCAAAAGGTTTTCGCAGTATACCCAACCTTTAAATCCTTGACGGGTCAAAATAAAAAATTTAAAACCAGAATTTCCATAATATAATCATCTCATCCAATGTAAACTATAAAACTTATCCAATTACCGATATTTTTCCAGACTTTTCATAAGTCTATCTAAAATTGTCGTCAATTCACGTTTGATCTACATACCAAAAGTGTTTACTTACACGAGATTTACATCATCTATCCATTGGCACCTAACATACCAAAATCATTTCTCTCTATAATGCATATTTGGAAAAATTAAACGAACACAATTAACTCACAACATGTGAGAAATTCATAGAACCCAAAAATTAATGTCCTACGATGACTCAGAGGACTTTCTCAAATTTAACCAAGATATACGTAACGGATGTCAAATTCAGATTTCTAGGAAACAATTTCTTCGATTCCTCTAGCCAAGGATTTATATAGAATTTAACTTGTCAGCAAGATAGATAAATTCATAAGTTGTTAACCACCCAGAAATGAACGATATCATATTCTCATTACAAGGATTACCACACAAGAAAACAAGATAGAAGAAAACTCAGGTAGAGATATCCCAAGTTAAAATTTAAGAACCGAATGAACCATGAAGGGTTTTAGAATATTTCTACATTCCCATTCATATTTCCAATATGCCTAAAAAGATATAATATCACCATCTCATATAATGCAAGGAATCTTTATGACGAGGGATACTATAAAAAAATAAAGAATAGTTGAGATTCATTCCATAACAATAAGTTTGATTCAACTTCCTTGGCCCCAATTGGTAAACTATAAATAATCCACAATTGTAACTTGTAAACGTCTATACAAGATCCCCTTCCAAATAGAAGTCTTATAACAATTGAAGAAGAAATCATATACCCCAACATTCTCATAAACAATTTGAGATACCTTTAATTCAAACCACTACGCTTATCACATACTTATAACACACAAATCTTATAGGGATAAACTTATGTTACTCAAATATAAATGAGTGTAAAGAACCATAATCCCAATCCATAAGTCAGGTTTACTCAAAACTCGAAACCCTCATATATACTACAAGTGTCGGGTTTAAGACTTAATAAACTACTATCAGGATATTAATCGGGTTCCATTTACATCATCTCAAAACCATATGCACAAAACTAAAAACAAACTTTTTATGTCACCAAAGGTACAAAGAGTTACTCGCCCAAAGTAGAAATCCCTCTTCCATAACGTCAAATATCTAAATCAAAGACTACCTAATTCGTAAAAACAAGTACCACAAATGGTCGTTGCCTCTTAACTGGCCTCTCAACTATAACATTAACAACTAGGCATAGAAAACTCGTCTTTTGATATAGCTATCCTTCAAACAATCCAAATTACCACATCAAAGCTCCGAATCCAATAATAACAACTTTTCCAAAACAAATATTAAATGAATTAATAACATTTATTCAATACTTGGCTATCACGATTTCTTGTTAATTCACCAAATAACACAAAGAGCCAATATATAACATTACTAAGTGTCTGTCTCAACCAATACCATTATTGATTCATACTTATTACATTCTATTGGTTCTTCCATAATTTCTAGTATTGTTATGATATCAGCCAATCCAGCTATCCACGAAAATAGAATAAAATACTAAAAGTTTCTTTCATATAGTTCTTTCACAACACGGATTTTCGTACAAATGTGTCATATAAGATCATTTATCGGATCAAGAATTACAAGTATTTTATACCTCATCGTTTAAAGTATCTTATTTTTCTATATCCAGAAAGTCATAAACATATGGATAAACAAAGTGTAAAGGTCATCTTTTGAAGATAAAGACTTTATATCCACAAAAAGTCTCATAACCCATAAACTTAAATCCAAAACAATCAAGATACAAAAGTGTATATACTATACGATTCTTATCAATTTTTTTTTCCAAAACAACACATTAAAATAATTTCCACAATTGACCATACTTGATCAACATTACTAGTTTCACACTTCCACAGAATATGGTCATCATCTATCCAGCATCTCAATTTATCCAAAAGTTTCAAACCATGTGTAAAAAGGGTACAACCGAGGTCATTATAAATATCACAAATTTCCTTGTCTTTCTATCATGAGATTTCTCCAAGATATAACTAACCACCATATCATATAAGATACAATATATATACTTATGAAGTGCAAACCATTATATAAACTATGCCCGCAAAATTTATCTGCCAATTCTATAAATCCACCACAAGAAGAAGCAACTATATTGTAAACGTAATATTCTCTCACATATTGAACACCTTAACTCAGGTGATTTAGTAGACAATTAAGAAGAAAATGAACTTCTTAATTCCTGAAAACGAATTGAAGTATGCGACTCGTTACCAATCCCTTATAGATATTGATCTATATTATCCGGAAGAACATTCTTTTTCCATAAACCATAAGAATGAATAATCCCTTCTATCATGACCGTATTACCAGCATCTATAACTATCTTTTGCCTTAATTCATCACTCATGACTAATAAAATCCTTACCTCGTCGTATTCCAGGAGGACTAATTATTTGACCAATTCTCGTGCCACCTGTTAGGTTACTTCAAAAATTTTTATCGACGAAGAAAACTAGACCTTTATTCCAAATTACATCTAGTCCTCTCTTCTCAGGTAACTAACCAAAATTACATGAGATATAATCTAATCCAAAAGCAAGACAAACAAAACAATCTTAGGAAACAAAGAGCGGGCGATGTAACAAATTTAGAACCTGTTAACTTATCATCAAGATAATGATTCTAACCTTCTCACGTGGGACACACAAAAAAAACACAAAAGAGTATTCATGCGATACACTCGCATCATATGGTACCAAATTCACAAAGTTAAAATGCAAATGCCTAACATCAAAACTTCAAATAGGTCTAATCACAAGACACGACCATCGATAATCACAGCAATTGTAATCAGCGAAGAAACAACTTGTCTCATCATACGGGCTAACAAGCTCTAGAGGAGCTGTAGGATACAAAACACGACCTCAGGAATACACATATCACAATTACCGACAGATACCGAAATAAATATCAAGAATCACAACACATTTTGTCCCCACCAAGCCCAAGTACTCGTCAACCTATGCTCTGATACCAAATTGTAACACCCCCGCCTTAATTAGTAGAATAACATCTGTAATTAAGACCTGGAGTGTTACTGACCCACCTTAGGCGAGCTAAAGTAGGTTTAAAAAAATAATGAAACAATCAATCCAAGAAAATCTCATAACCTGGAATAAACAACCCTGGTCTCATGCTACGGGCGATAACATAAAACATGAGTGCAACATACATCTATACACAGGCATGAAACCCAAAAGATATACACACTGTGTTCATATATATTACAAATTAAATAACAACTAAGGCTAGCCGTGGCTTACCATGTACGCCCCTATACAACAAAGGTGAGTCGGTATCAGAGATACTCTATTTCGTTCCCGACCCAGTTGCACTTTCTGTCGTATTCGTCTCCTGAATACCTGAATTTGTTTACATGAAAAGGGGTGAGCTCACAGCTCAGTAGGGGAGATATAACAGGCGATATTACGTACAGAACGTAATTAATTATTCAATTATAAATCATGGCTCAACCAATAAAACAATGCATGCATATGCATATGCAGGTTACCTCCATTGTGTCAACCATTATACCGAAAGAATATCGAGGCTGAACCGAATCATAATAATAATAATAATAGTAATGGGCCTGACTGCCCCCCAAGAGATACCGATGCTGGGCCGTACCATAATCATAAGAAGAAGAACGGGCCTAACCGCCCCAGAGAGTAAGTCGAACATAGTCACAATATAACATCATCCGGCCCATAAAAGATCATCATCATATCATAATAGAATTGGACCACATGTCTATCTATATCATATCACAAAATCATAAGTGCTTTGCCGAGGTCTAGATTTTCGGGCTACTCACCGCTGGCTCTAGACAACCGACCTCATTGCTGTCCCCCGGGGGTTTAGAGATTTTCAACCCAAGGGCACCGAGCCCTATTTATTTTCACACCGGCAAGCACTAATCGATACATATTTTCTTCATCATTGAAGGGCCACGATAGAATCATAATCGGATCCATCACGAGATCATATCACATCCAGAATGTTAAAATGATCATAAGAGACTTTCAGCATCATAGATACGAATCATATGCCCACATAATAGGCCATAAGAATAGTTCAAACTTGCCAAATATCTCCAAGAATTCGGTTGACTTAATGATAATGCACAATATGCTAATAAATGAACATTTGAAACAATTTATGCCATATAACTATAATAAATCTCTATACATGTTCCTTGATGTATATAATTCATCAATTTATTAATTTCATCAATATACAACATTTATACATTCAAGGAATATATCATGTATATTAAACAACACATGTATATCAAGTATAATGGCATATCTTGCTTCAAATTACATGCTCATGATTTTATAAATCATGAAACGTCATCATCCTCATTAAATATCCTCAAATGATAACTTAATTAAAATTCTTAATCATCGAATATTAATATAGTAACTCAATTCATTAACCAAATGAATTTACTCAGATTATGGAGTAGACTTTAGAATATTATAGAAAATACTCAAGATTTTCGCATAGGAATCAATACTGCACACCAATCTTGTAAAATTCACCAAAAAATCATTTCTTATCATTTTTAGGTAATTCCAAAGCCATAAGTTAGGTATTAAACTATATTTTAAAATAAATACTTGATACTTCACTTTTCTCATTACCAATCAGCCCAGATTTACTCAAAACAGTGGCCAAAGTATGTTATTTAAACTACCGATTTCAATAATCAAGCAAGAACCCAACATATGTGTATAAATCTATTTGAAAACATATAAACAAGTTTATTAAGTTTCAAAAACCAAGAAAATACCCCTACCTCAATCTATGAGTGAGAAATAAGGAAGAAATCTGATGTTTCAAGCCCTCCCCAAAAAAATCCTCAGGGTAGAAGATGATGAATAATACGCTAGGAGGTGTTTCGGATGAATTTTTATGCTTAATTCTTCGGCTGGGAGTAAAAATAGGCAAGGATCACTCAAGAACACTTATCTCTCTCTCTCTCTAGAATTCTCTAGAGTTTAATGGAAGGTGATGGATCGAAATTGGGTGGATAAGGAGTTCAAAACGAGTTTTAAAACCATTTAAGTCGGTTGCTACAGTAACCGCGCCCATGGTTTTTGGCTCTAGAACACTGTTTTTGTTTTGGCCATAACTTTTGACTCAGAACTCCGATTGAGGTGTTCTTTATATGCACGGAAAGGTAATTCAAAGATCTAAAACTTCTTAAGAGGAAGTTTTCATAATTTATGGACGTATTTTTTCCCAAAAATTCACCGAAAGAAGTGCTTTGCAGAAACGCTATCAAACAACCAGAATTTTGTGATGGACCTAATTCGCACCCCGTTTTGACCCACAGGAAGTGCGAATTAGCCTTTGGCCAAAACATGAAAGTTGTAGAATGATGAAAATTATAGACACCAGCGCGAGCGAAATGTCAATTTGGATAAATAATAGAGGAATTACGATAGCCCAAAGTTAGCTCGAATTAGCGAATCACAAAGAAACCAAAACTCTCTATTTACCAACCGAAATTGATTCGGACCACCCGAATCATCAAACGATTATTCTCATATATATAAAAGAGTTAATATAACACAATTAACATTAATTTAAATACAAGATGCTACATAGGTGACCTTTTAGGCTTAACTATGGGTAAATTTACTGGGGGTGATAGTTTTTTTTAACTTTGAGGGTGATAGTGACTTAAAATTGTTTGGTTGTAGAGGAAGTGTTTTGGGACCCCTAATTCCTTTTGCAAGTAAATGTGATACAAACCATCTTTATTGTCAATGTATTCCCACATATTCATGAGTTGATCATGATATCTATATTGGCTCTAGCTGTATCCCACACCCACTGAATTCTAAAGCCTTTAATCCGACACCCCTTTTCAATGTCTTTAACTAAATCGATTAAGCAAAACTCATCCCCATCTATGCTAAATAAAACAGAATGTTTCCCACCCATGTATGTGGTCCCCTTATTAATTTATGTACCCCTATAATAAACAACAAAGTCTTTCTTCCCAAGCAGAGAAATACTTTGTTTACTTGGTCCTATAGCAAAAATACAACAAATAGGCCTGGCAATATTTGACACGACACGCTAACCCGACACGAACTCGACACGGAGTTAGCGGGTTTGGGTCAAGTATAAACGGGTTCGGGTCGATTTCAGGTCAGACATGCTTAACCCGTAAACTAAACGGGTTTTGTTCGGGTTAACCCGCTAACTCGAAATTGACCCGCACTTAACACGATTATTTTTTTTTCAGCTATATATATTTTATTTTGCCATCTTGCTTAGATAATTATATTCTTATTTTAAGTATTGGTAGTATATGATAGTTATTATGTTTTTGACGATGGATAACCTACTAATTTTTTATATTTTTGCTTCGGTGATGGAATTTATTTTGACTCTAGATTATTATTCTCATATTATTTTGATTAAATATTGAATTTTGTTATTGAGTGAAACTTATTAAAAATTTAAAACTATTATACACATGAGACTTAATTGCCATTATAATCTTAAAAGGTTAATGACGTCATGTCGAGTTGCAGGTTTAACACAACCTATTTATTAAACAGGTTAGTCGGGTCATGTCGTGTAACCTATAAAATAAACAAGTCGTGTTCGAGTTAATATAAATGACACGATTAATTAAACGGGTCGTGTTCGGGTTGACACTAATACTGTAATACTTGTGTGTTGACACGACTCGAATACGACACGCGAACCCGAATTGCCAGCCCTAACAACAAACAACATGGAGAATGGGTCAACTCAAAATATAATACACACACATACATATATATATATATATAAAGAGTCAACAACAAAAACCCTAACATATAATATTTAAAAGTAACCCCAATTCAAATAGAAAACAAAAATCCTAACATATAATAGTGAAAGTTATGTTATTCGATATATAAACATGATATTATTGACATATAATATATACAATAACATAAAAACCCTAAAATTTTGTAAAAAACTAAATAGTCCGAAATCAATATAAAATAAACTTTGAAAGCCATAGTTTAAGCAAATAAATAGACCCTAAGCAAAACAAGGCTTCATAACACAATTATTCATAAATCACATACATGTATCCACCACTTTCTTTTTCATCCTCATTGCAAAACCCCTAATTGGTTTGGATGTCTCATTCGTTGATGTTGAATGCTTCTCTCACTTTTTCTCTATGAATTTGATTTTAATCATACTCTATTTTACCATTTGGGGTCTATTCCTGTTGTTTACAATAAGCCAGGAGCAAAATTAGAACTTCACACACTAATTTTTATTGACTAACATAATTTTTGCTTTGACTGACAGTTCTGTCAAAATTGGACCTTAAACCCCAAGAAATGAAAACTGTAGACCCTTAACTTAAGATTGCTAAAACTATGGACCCTAAAACCCAAATACCCTATTGTATGTATATATATATATAATAAGGGGCAAAGGTTTTTAAAGGTTAAAATGTATGAGTGATAAAAGATTTAGTGGTAGAGATTGCAAGATGTTTTTTTAATAGTGAATAATACCTTTGGCACATGTTACAATTAGTATGTCTATATAATAAAGGGCAATGTTTTTTAATTTTAAAAATATATAAGGGGCAAAGAATTGTGTGGCTGAGATTTTAAGATGTTTTTGAATGGTCGATAGTCCCTTTGGCATAGGTCACAACCTAGTATATTATAAACAAGGTAAGGATAGGAGAATTCCAAATAATTGTGTAATTATCAATTGTATTCCATCTTAGGGAATGACAATATTATATATAAATCTAGGAAAGTCTCCATAATTACAGAACTACAAATCTGCAACCAGTATTCTAAAAAAAAAAGAAATTATTTGTGTACTAAATATATCCTAGTTGTGTACACAATCTTCTTAATATAGAAAAACCAAATCTTCTTCACATAATCCTTAATATTCAACAATAAATCAACAAATATTCTAACACTCTCCCTCAAGCTGGTTTAAAGATGTCTTCCAAGGCCAGTTTGCTGATTAACTTGAGGTAGTCCTTTAGTGAGAACATTGGTAACCTGTTCTCTAGTAGGGATGTAAGGCATACAAATAAGCCTGCTTTTAAGTTTTTCCTTGATAAAATGCTTATTAACTTACACATGATTCGTTCTAACGTGGAGAACCGGATTACAAGCAATAGATATAGGTGCTTTATTAACAGTAAATTTACACGGGATATGGATTAAAGATTTTTAGTTCTTCTACTATTTTCTTAATCCACAAAACTTCACAAATTCCATGAGCTATTAATCTAAATTCAGCTTCAGCACTACTCCTAGCCAACACGATTTATTTTTTGCTCCTCCAATTGACAAGGTTGCCAATGAATGTATAGTACCCAAAGGTAGAATACCTATCAGGAACACTTCTTACCCAATATGCATTAGTATATACTTTAACTTGAAGGTGGCCAAGTCTTTTAAATAACAACCCATCTTTCGGGAGTTCCTTTTAAGTATCTTAGAATTTTGTATACATGATCAAAATGTTCTCGTCCAGGCGTGTGGATAAATTGGCTGACCAAGTTTACAACGAAAGCTATGTCTGGACATGTGTGAGATAGGTAAATCAGTCTTCCAACGAGTCTTTGGTTTTTTTCAATATTCACTACTTCATTGCCCTTAACTGCTTATAACTTGTGGTTAAGTTTAATAGGGGTTTCGTTAGTTCGCACCCGAGTAAACTTATTTCACCAACCAAATCAATTATATACATTCATTGGTTGATAAAAAATACCTTCCTTGGATTTAGCAAATTACATTCTAAGAAAGTATTTCAGTGTGCCCAAGCCTTTGATCTCAAATGCAGTTGCCAGCTTCTTTTTCAGTTTTCCCAATTCGTAAATGTCATTACCTGTCAAAATTATATCATTGATCTAAACAATTAAAATTACAACCTTGCCTTATTCGCTATGCTCATAAAAAATTATATGACCAGCCTAACATTGATATTAGCCACAACCCTTCATATTTTTTTTCAAAACACTCAAACCAAGCTCTAGGAGACTATTTTAAACCATACAAATGATGGAAATTTAATTCTAGAATCATTTAATATTGTGTATAGACCAGACAATTTTTTTCTGTAAAACCCTTAAATCAAAATCGGAGAGATCTCTCTTATTTGATATCGTTGCAACACAAATAGGAATTGGTGTAGACGAATCGAGAACATGGGCTTGATGGAACCTTATAATCTTCTATCTTATTCCTTCCACTGTCTAATCCTGTATAAAGTGTGGGTAGTGGTTTCTCTAAGATTTGCTCTTTTTTCTTTCCAAAGCATAAATCATAATTCGTGAGTATTCTTGTGTTTATAAGAATAGGCAAAGCCAACATATATGTAAGGCTATAATAAGGACCGTAAGGAGAAATAAGGATTTGAACTTCCTAATGAAAGCTGGAATCCTAATTCGATTATGAATTGATTTTTTTCATAAAATATAATTCACACCGCTAATGAATTATAATTGCACTCACATCCTTACCTCAAAATTATATTTCGAGCTTTAAATATTTATTATTCTCCCCACGTTAAGATTACAAATAACCTTCATTGAAATTATTACTGACAATTATATTTAAATACTTATTGGTCCTTGAGCATACCAGTTAACTAATTTGACATTTCGGATTATCATAATCGACCTACAAGGTTTAATATGATCAAAATTATAATTTTCTTAAGAGGCTATCATCAATCTCTAAATCGGGAGGTGGATTCTATCGATAATTAATATTCATCATATAAAATAATGGCCTTATCAAATTCATTGATTTTATTAATCCATAAATAAATCTCTTTTTATGAGTCAAAATAACAACCATTATATATATATATATATATTAAAAACTATGTGGAAAAACAAAAATTACCTAGATATATTATTTTTTTTAGAAAATTGAACAAAACTGTTTGTCAAAGATGAAACTGAAATAGTAAACTCTAACTTTCTATGAATTTTAATTATGAAAAGCTTGTTTGACTTTGTTTAGCATGCACAAATCACTCACAAAATAATTAATCAAACAACACCATAATTAAAGAGGTATCCCTACTTTCATAAGACTAATCCTCGAAAACTTTTCATTATTGATCACAGGAGTTTATAGACACTATAATCATAAATACAGACTTGCAGATTTGAGTCACATAAGAAGAGCTATAGTCTCAACCTCTGGTGTTATAGATTGCTTCGAATCGGTCGATTTTAATCATAACGCACCATGCGTCCCGAACTCGTTCCGATCTGTCAAACTCATAAAGCAAGGTTTGGGATTTGATGTTCTTTTTAGTAAGAACTCATAAGTTTGGCATAAAAAATCAAGCCCTAGGAGGTGGACGGTTTTTGCTTTTCAAAAGCATGATTTATGGCAATTTTTCTTAAAGAAAAACATACTTAAAATCTAGGATTAAAGCTTGTATATATAGATGAAAGCCAAACTCTAATACAACTAATTTTGAGTTGTAAATTACCCAAAATGAGGTGAAATACATTGAATCTCGTGAGCAAGTGGATGTGCAAGTTGTAAAGTTAAAGGGAAGTGGACAACTTGATTAAAAAAATAGCTTAACAGAATATCAATGTGCGGACTGGTTTAGCCTTCTTGCATACCGGTCCACAGCTTGTAGAAGCAGGAAAATTAATGTGTGGACTGGTCTAGGAATATTGCATACTGGTTTGCATCTTAAAATGCTACTGCTTATTTTCCACTTTAATGTTTATAATGAAACTTTTGTAACTTCCATTAAAAAGTTTTTATCCGAATTTCACATTGCATTAATTCTTGAATCAATCTTGAATATTCTCAAAGGATTTGATATTTAAAAGAAAGAGAAATCCAACAATGATTTTGTTTTAGAAAAAAGTAAAGTTGATAAAGATAATTCAAGTTTGAATTCTCTTTCTTTGAACCAATGAAAATACACCACCTAAGATAAAATATTTCAATTCTTACCAAGCTAATGTGAACATGATTTTGAGCATATAGCTTCTAGAATCTTGTACTTTTTCTAAGTGTGAACATGAACGGCTCAAACATTTTACAAAGTAAAATTACATTTTTTGTCGAGAGAATTTTGGCAACAAAAATCGACCCAAAAATCTCCTCATTTGGCTATTCCGGGACAAAAACACATTACAACCTAAATAGTCTCGTTGACTCGATAACTACAAAAACGCAATCCCATACGTAATTACAATTACAAAAATCAAATAAGCTTATTACAGACTACAAAATTTGAGACATGCCAACACCTCAAACTTTTGATGGTTGTAACAAAAATTCACTTCTCAATTTCTTCAACAACCTGAATTAATCTTGAAATACTCAAGCAAATATAAGAAGCATTTGAAAGAGAAAAAATTTCTTTGCCTTAATTAAATAGTGTTTCAAAATTGCATACCAATCCGGTCTAGCTTTTTTGCATACTGGTCCACATCTTTTAGAAGACAAGAAGATTGCTACGCGGACCGGTCTAAGAGTATTGCATACCGGTCCGCAGCTTAAAATGCTGCTGTTGCTTATTTTTCCACTTTAATTTTTTTAATAATTTTTTTTAACTTTCAATAAAAGATTTTGATCCGAATTTTCACACTAATTAATTCTTAAATCAATCTTGGTTTTCTCAAAAGATTTGATATTTAAAAGAGTGATCAAATGATGATTTAGAAAATTCTAAAGTTACTTTTTTAAAAGTTGATAAAGAGAATTCAAGTTTGAATTCTCTTCTTTGGACCAATGAGAAAACACCACCTTAAATAAAATGTTTTAAATCTTACCAAGCCAATGTGAACATTTTTTAGCATATGGCTTCTAAAATCTTCTACTTCATCTAGTGTGAACGTGAACGACTCAAAACATTTTACAAATTAAAATTATGTTTTTGTCGAGAGAATTATGCCAATAAAAATATACTAACAATCTCCCCCTTTGGCTATTCCGAGACAAAACACATTACAACCTAAATAGACTCAATGACTCGATAATTATAAGGACGCAATCCCATACGTAATTACAATTACAGAAATCAAATGAGCCTATTACAAACTACAAAATTTGAGACATGCCAACACCTTAAACTTTTGGTGGTTGAGACAAAGTTTCATTTTTCAATTTCATCACAAACTGGAATTTCTCTTGAAATAGACAAGTAAATATGAGAAGCATTTGAAGACAATATTTTTATCCCCCTTAATCAAAATAGTTCAAAGTCAAAGTTCAAACATTGTTCATTTTTTAAACATTCCCCCCCCCCCCCCTTAATTATATGCATTTCTACTTAATTACGTGCACTTTTACTCTCCCATTTTATGAGGAATAGCCAAAGTAAAAGAAACTGAATAGAAGTAAAAGGAGATTAAAAACATTAACAAGTTTGAATACAAGCATAGTCAATATCCACAACTGAGGTTTGATGAAAAATACATATAAACATAAAGCAAAATTTTCATCAACCAATTAGTCTAAATGCAAACTAAAAAACGAATAACCAATAAGTCTGAGTTAAAGGCTACAAGCCCAAAACTAAATATCCACAACTAGAATTGCTGGCTATAATTAGAGGGCTCGTCTTCATTGCTGGCATCTCCGTTGTCCTCAGTTTATTTTTCTTCTTAAACGGGGACATTTTGAGGAAGGACCGGAGCCTTAATCTCATCATTGAAATCAAAATGGGGGATGTTGAGATGTTTACCATCTTGTCAACCTTTTTTCATAATTTTGCTCATGATGGCAAACAATCCTTTGACATCCTCCGATTGAGTGGATGGCGGCACAGTACGACGGGATGAGCCTATGATGATACTTCATTTGCTTTCGGTGAGTTCTCGAGCCTTCATTTGAAGAAAGCGATCATTTGCATCATTTTTGGTGCACTCCTAGATGGGAGCTTGTGCGAGCGAACAGTGACAACTAACTAGATTGTACGTCCCCTTTGTGGGCTTAACCGCAATTTCCTTCTTATACAGAGGAACTTTGTAAAAGTGTATAAGGATATGCGTGATTAAGGAACCCATAACTAACGCATTGTATGACCCTATCCAATCATGGTGAGAGAACAAACAAGGGACAATACCCTAAAAAATGAGGTCCCCAAAATCAATTGACAAACCGGTACCAATGGCGTGCAACCTCAAGTAGTCAAAGATGTCAAACTCCGAATGGTGTGTGTCCTGGCGTGTACAATGATGGTATATGGCATAAAGGACTTGATTATCAAGAAGAAGGAAACCTGTATTGATTTTAGGAAGATAATCCCACTTATGTGCAGTGCCCATCAAAACAGACAAGACATTATCTATATTGATTTCAACAAAAGGGTGAAATAAGAATTGTAGGTTTTTAATGGGTAGAAGATAATATAATTCACGAATAGTAGAGGCAGATACAGACACTTCTTTACCCCTAACCCCAACTGACAATCCTTTGAGCGCTAGAGTTAGAGATTGGTTGAATTGAACCAAGAAAATAGAATTCCTGCGCAACATGAGAATTGCAAACATGGTTTTTTAAAATAGAAGTTCAACCCTGAGATACAATCCAATTTCTAACATTGATGGGAGTATTTGGATGTTTTATATTTGATTAAAAATCATCAATTTTGAACTCACGTTCATAAAAGGACTGTAAGCCCAGCAAAACGAGCCCCATACTCTCGAGCATCATCTTGAGATTGAAATCTAGCAAAATAACGACCGGAATATTAATGCATTCAAATTGGTTAATACATAACTTTTGAGGGGTTGGAATAGGGCATATGTGGAATGTCGGTGGCTTTGCCTTTACTTTTTGATTTTAATGGATTTCGGGTCGAAGGACCTTCCTTTTGAGGAGGGCGTTTGATAAGAGGCTGTGACAGAGGAGGATTTGGGGGTGATCGTGATCCGGTGGGATTCAATTCTCAATTAGGACTTTTGGTATCAGCCACGAACCAACATAACAAAGGCAGAAAACAAAATAGAACAACACATGCAATGGCCAAAATAGCAATAGACATGATTAAGTGAAGGGAAACCAAAAATTCAAGGATAGAATCAATCAAAAATGCCTAAAGATACTCGTAATGTAACAAAATTGTCGTATATCAATGTAAACAACAATCACACACAGAAACCCCCAATTTGAAGCCCTAAATAGGTATAACTAAGGAAGATAAAAAGAAAAACCAATAAATGCCCAAAATACAAATAGGAACTTAGAGTTATTTGGACCAAATAGACTTAAATATGAACAAAAAGGAAGTTTGAGAGTCTTATATACCCTTGAAGAGAGAAACCAAGGGAATAAAATTCTAAAAATAAGGGAAGATAAAGCTTCAAATTGCTTGAATCGAGACCAAGAGAGATGCATGGTTGAGAGCGAGACGAAAGTCTGTAGGATGGTTTTTGGGGTTTTGGGTAGACAAACTAGTGAGGTAGAGAGAGACGAGTTTTAAAAATGAGGTTTTAAGATTGTGGGTTTAAGTTTTAAAACTGCCCATGTTTTCACGACACATGCCAGACCGGTATACAAAATTGGAGACCAATTCGCAGAGAAAGTTGTGTCACACCCCGATTTTTGGAAAAAGAAACAAAATATATATCACTAAAGACAAAATCCAACATATATCTCGTCTTCCAAATACCATGGGTCAATGGGAGATAATCACTAAATAATAAAATACAAATAAAATCCACCCCACAAAATAATCAATATACGCAATAAGCTAAATAATTCCTTATATAAATAACTTTTATCCAAAATAAATCCATTCTAAATATATTCCATAATAAAATTAAATTAAATTAAAAATCTCCAACTTTAGTCAAATAAACTAATGAAAAATACCCTGACCAACTATAAAAAATCCATACATAATATCCAATTAATAAACTCCATCATTCGACTAATAAAATAAAATAACTAAAACAAAAACATGAAGCCAAAATAAAAGGGATGTAAATCCTTCCTAAGCGAGCAATCTCCCTTTTAGTGTCTATCTCTTTTAATCATCATGTTTGGCTACGCTCATAAAAGAACGCACCCAAGAAGTATGGAGACAACTTGGGTCAATATTAAATATTGGTATGAGTTAATTCGTTTCACCTAACTATGTCCATGATACAATTATCATAATTACAAATTTTCAACTGAAATAATCATGAGATAAGATAGGTAGTTCCACATATTTATTGAGACAAAATCGTAGTTTCCCGATAAAAATGTGGCGATTAGTTTCTTGTCACATTCATCCATAAAACTTTAAATTAATACTTATCATAATTCTATGGTAGACCAACCCTGCGCAAATGTTAGAAACGCCTACCTTCTTTCACAAAAGAAATTAGTAACAAGGATAGTATCTACATCAAAAAATAATCTGATGCGGTAAAAATTATTCCTTTATGCCCAAACTGTGCAAAATTTAGAAAAACTTAAAACATAAGAAATGTCAAGAATGATTATTCTACAAATACTCAATAAAAATCACAAAAAATGACCGTTTAATATCCCAAACCAGTGATTCAATGCAAACACTTTCCACAAACAAAAATCTGCCATAATTTCTAAACGATAAGAAATTAGAGAAAACTTAAAATATGAAAAATGAGCATAATCAAATTTTCTTCTAGATTCATGTGCCATAATTGTCATTTAGAGATCCAATAATTTTGCACAAATTAAAGAAAGAAAAAGTCCTACACTCATAATTCACTAGACTCTTTAGTTAGCGTGTGCACCTTAATTACATACCACCTCACCATACTCTCCCATGGCATACACAGATCATCCTGCCTTGTGTCTCCCCGTATTCATAGTGACCACTCTGAACCGGAACTCGCACGGACATATCGTTTAAAGTTCCGACCTTCTTCAAAAGGCTAACTATACGTTCACGCCTTAAACACTCGCCCTTCTGCGAGATTATTGCCAACTATCCACTCGTCTATCCAATAATAGAATGAGTGTACAAACATCTCAATTCCACATGAGTATGTAAAAATCCACAAAAGTGAAATCCCTTTCTTCTTATAGGGTTTTCAAAAGTATTTTGTTTAATCTATACGCAATATCAAACGATCATGTATTTATGTCTCCATCAATGAATATTGGGCTTCAAAAAGAATGGCATTAGCTCTAGTTTCTAGGGACCTTCAAAATTTATACGGGCCTTCGAAAAGAATGGCTCCAGTTTTTAAGGACCTTCTAAATTTGTACGGGCCTTCGAAAGGAGTGGCATTGGCTCCCGAATTTACTAGTTCTCGGTGTGGGAATTGGGTTACCAGTGGTGAATTCTTGATTTATGGAGAATCTTATTGTTCTAGCACTTCGTTCTACTTGTAATGGTATATTACATTTGTGTAAATGGTTGTTTCATAATTCGGACGGTCCGAATTGATACCGACTTGTGAATCGTGCGTTTTAGTTTTACGCGATTCATCGATTTTAGCCAACTTTGAAGTATCATAACTTTTTTGTTCCTTGCCCGATTAAGCTCTTGTTAGCGCCTATATTTAGGCTTTGATCCAACCTATAACTTTTGTGTTTTGACCGAAATCCAATTGTATATTCATGTATTTGGCCTGGTTTGATTTTTATGCTATTTTTGTCCCTTAAACCGAAGGTTGGACTGTTTTAATTCAGTTCACTTAAACTTAGACCGGATTGAACCATTGTACATATAAAAACCGAAAAAAAGCCCTATAATTCGGTCCGATCAAATTGGTCCATTCGGTGCGGTCGGGTTTTTGCATACCCCTAAGTAAGCCTAAATACATTGTTGAACCACCGCAAATTGGTTCCTCCTTTTCCTTCATTTCTTTTGTTTCTCTAGGGACAAAGTCAGGATTTCGCGTTTGGGTACATAGGGGAGAGGGGGTGTAGAAATATTTGCAACTCATAGTAAAAAAAATGTAGGTTTTTTCCCTTCCAGATCTCTATTAAATATTTAGCGGCAAAAAGTATTTTGTGCAATTGTTTTATAACATACATACTCATTTTTAAAGAAAATTTTGTTTTTTTCCTACACATTTTCTTACAAAATATTACTTTTATTGTGGCAAGTAACATTAATACTAAAACTTTGGCCTACACATAAGGCAATAATTATTATTTATATTTGGGAGGCAATATTTAATTTTCTAAAAAAATTTAAGTGAACAAATCCTTATGGCTTTAATAACTTTATAACTAAATATTAATATTGTAATAAAAAAAATTTAGATTTTTTGGTATCCAGTCGCCCTTAAATCCGTCCTTAATTTTTTTCCTTACTAACATCTCAAAACCAATATGAAGTAGATATTGATTGGAAACGTGATTCATATGCATTAGGGAGAGAGCATGGTTCAATTAACCAAGCAGACCAAGTCGGGTTATCGAAATCACAAACCGAGATGAAACTGAAATGGGAAGAAACCGATCGGTTTTGGGCAAGGTTAGTTGTACTGGTTTTGGCTTAATTTCGGTTTTAGCATAGGGAGGTTAGTGATGAAGAATTTTATTTTCAAAACCCATTTAACTTGTTATGGAAACCTTATTTTCAAAAATCACAGTAGAAGATATAATGGGGATGAAGAAGTTTAATTTCAAAACCCATCGGACTTGACTCCTCTCTATTACCCTTTGGGTGCGTTTAGCGCACCCGATAAAGATGTATGATAGGATAGGATAAAGGCTGGATATGATAAGAGTCAGAATTTGTCGGATAGGAATTATGTGGGATATGATAGGAAAAGAATCAGTCGGATAAGGATTAAGAGGGATCGAATATGATAATGATTAGTCAGATAAAGATTTAATAAACTTTGCATTTGATGGAGTTTCGAATTACAAGTTCAGATATTATATAATACAAGTTGCTTTTCTTTTAAAAACATATGCTTTTAATTTTTGTGCACAATTTTTTTTAACTAATGCGATTCTTCTATTTATAAATAAGTTTCGTAAAATGCTCTTTTGGGAGAAAAGTTCTATATCACATGCAATATTTATGAACTAAGCATTAAGTACAGTTTCAAATTCTGATGTTACCATTTTTTCTAAAATTAAAGTTTCTTATAAATACATTCATTTAATAAAAAAATAAATAAAAATACCATATTATAAAAGAAAAGAATTTTACTAGTTGAGTTACTGTGATTTTGGATGGTTGAAAATTTTCATTAATAAATTTGATTATCTAAAAGGTATAAAGAAAAAGATTAAAAAAAATTAATTAGAAATTAATTTTTATATTCATTTTGTTATCGGACAATTATGGGATAAAATAATACCACCTATAGGGGTGATATATATTTATCCAGTTCTAAGGGAATAAAATGATAATTAATCCCAAATGCAATCCAAACCCCGTGTTGGGCCAAACGCGAGATAGGATTAAAATATCCTACCTGCCATGCGCTAAACACATGACATGATTTATTTATCCTATCCTTTCCGACAACAAATACCGGATATGATTAATTAATCCTATCCTGTTTCTAATCCCACGCGACAAACACAGCTTTTCGGTCCAAGTCCGTCAAAAGGGGTCTAATTTGATGGCTAAGCAGATGAATTTTTTCACGAAATTTAGTACAGATTATCTCTACAATAAGTAAATCATATCTACAAAATTTCATCAAGAAATTCAAACTGAAAATGGGAGTAATAAAAATTTGACACATTTGTTCATTTCGACCATTCAAATTTTAGATCATCATATCAATCATTTCTAGATTAAATATTCAGATGAAATTTTGTAAACATCATCTACTACTCATCATAAAGATCATTTCTATCAAATTTAATAAAAAAATTTATTTATTTATTTTCGAACTAAAATTATTTAAAGAAATTAAACTAAAAAACAATAGAGAAGAGCCGAGTCCAAATAACACCATCAAAGACACTTCAACGACATACTCTCAATCTCTTAAGTCAAAGGGGAATTTGGTTTGATACGCAGTTGGGTTGCTCACACTTCTTCCCCTAGCACGCGGATGAAATGTGTGGATCACAATTTTTCCGCTGCGTTTCCTGCTTTTTTTAATTTTAATTTTTGAAAGCACACCGCCAGGTTTGACTTTTCAAATCTATTTTTTATTTTAATGAAATTACTCTATACAACTTGGGAATTTCTGGCCCAGAGATATCTAAACAAAAACAATACTCTCAAAGATGCTATCACTCATGTATATTTATACTATTAATTAAGTTTTTTTTCTGTATATAAAAAATGCTAAAATTACCTTTCCCACTTCAGAAATTATAATAAAATAATATTTAAAATAAGGCTCGAATTCATAATCTGAAACAAAATAACACAAATATTTTGTAAATCTATATATAATATCAAAAATGACTAAGTATAATATTACACGCAGTGTGCCACAAAATTTATTATATAATTATGTATATTACACACACACCCCCCATCTCTCTCTGTCCTCTATTTCCTTCTCTTTATCCTACCCTTCCATGTAAACTCCGAAACCATCAATTACCTCTTTTGTTGTACATAAAAAATGCCTAAAATACTTTTACATTTTAAATATTACAATAAAATTAAGTTTAAAGTATGACTCAAACTCATAATCTGAAATATAATAATACAAGTCATATTAGCACCTAACCTAACACCAAATTTTTTTATTTTCTTTTGTAAATCTATACATAATGTCAATAATAACTAAGTATAATATTGCACACACATCGAAAATGCCGCTAATTTTAGTATATATAAATGTGTGTATGTGTGTATATGTGTGTGCATTTGAAATCCCGTCATTTCTTTCAACTTTAACCATATTAAATTCCTTTTACCCCAAAATATACAAACATAACACGGATCGTAATATACGACCAACATGTGATTTGGCAGTTTAAATAGCTTATCAAGTATTGGCAAATTCTAATTCAATGGGTTGAAGCCACGGCACTTCCCTTTCCGCTCAAACCTTTACCAAAACTAAAGGCAAAACACTTTTTACCTCGAAATCACTTATTCTTAATTTTTTATTAATTGATTACTCTTTCCGTCTTAAATAAATGCACCACATTTTGCAGTAGTATGTACTAAGTTGTATTTTTAACCACTAGTCAATTTGAAATTTGTATTTTTTATATTATTATGAAAATTATAAAATCAATGAGAATCTTAATTTGAGAAAAAGAATCTCCAAAACTTGCTTGTGCATTAAGTGTGTAAAGTAACAAAGACAAGAAAGTAAAAATGGAGTGGGGCATACCACTTGCCACCCAATGATCTCAACTATAGCAATTTATTATTGGCCCACCCGAAATATGAACTATAAATAGACTCCAGTATTTTTATTTTGATCTACAATAGACTCCAAGTTTGAACACAATTTTGTAAGCAATTGGTTCGCTTCAACAATCCGCACCTCTGTAACTTTCTCCACCACCACTGCCCTCCATGCCACCGCCCTAGGTTTTGCTTCCCCGCCGGAAAAAACCAACACCCACCTCCCGAAATGACCAAAACAGCCCCACCATTTCTCTCTATCCTCTCTTTCCTCCTCTTCAACCTACCCTTTCATGTAAACTCCCAAACCATCAATGACCAAGAACAACCAATCCTTCTCAGCCTAAAACAATATTGGTCCAATCCATCATCAATCAACCACTGGGCCGCATCATCCAATTCCGCCACCCACTGTACTTGGCCGGAGATCACCTGCACCGGGGGTTCTGTTACCGGAATCACACTCGTCAACATAAACATCACCGGAGATATTCCACCGTTCATTTGGGACCTCAAAAACCTCACCACCATCGATCTCTCAGACAATGAAATCTCCTTGCCGGCAACCCTCCGATTAATTGGTTGTCGTTAACTTCAAAGATTATGATATTCGAAAATCGCCCAAAGTCTGGCGGTATTCTTCCTCTAAGATTATTATTGATAAACAAACGGACATTTTTCAGCTCCGACAACTGGCCAATACTCACTGGAATTTCGCCGGATAATTGATTGTAGAACAGGGCCACAGGGGGCGGATAATTGATTGTAGAACAGGGACAAATTAGTTAGTTACGTCTGATTTTCGAAAGCTTCCGGTATTAGCCTGGTCAAATTATTTGCAGATAGATGAATTATCTTCAAATTCAAGGGTTCAACAGATTGAGGAATCGACCCGGTCAACTGTTACTGTAAAAATATATCTCAGTTGAGTTCTTCAACAAGAAGAACCTCTTGGGATATTACCACTCAAATCATTTACAGATAAATCGATGAACTCGAGGGCGGTCAAACTTCCGATACTCTCCGGGATTTCTCTGATGAGCTTTGATTCGGTCATGTACAGACTTCTCAGCTTCGTCAAATTCACAAAACTCCCCGGAATCGTTGATGGAATAAACCCGTTAAAGGCCAAACCAAGAAATTGAAGATTCGACAAGTTCCTGATTTCCATCAGGAATGAGTCGTTAAACAAATTTTGATATAGAGAAAGAGTGGTGAGCTCCAGGAATCGGGCAATTGCTGCCGGAATGTCGTCAGTGAAGTTGTTGGCGCTGAGGCTGAGGTACTGAAGCCGAGGAGATAACCGGTCAATGTCGACCGGAATCTGGCCAACAAAAAAGTTTTGAGAGAGGTCTAAGTATTGAAGATTGGAACAGTTATAGAGTACGGTCGGGAACGGACCGGGGATTTCATTGTACGATAGATCGATAGTGGTGAGGTTTTTGAGGTGGCAAATGAACGGTGGGATATCTCTGGTGATGTCTATGTTGACGAGTGTGATTTCGGTGACCGAACCGCCGCTGCAGGTGATCTCCGGCCAGGTACAGCGGGCGGTGGAATTGGATGATGGGGCCCAGTGGTTGATTGATGATGGATTGGACCAATATTGTTTTAGGCTGAGAAGGATTGGTTGTTCTTGGTCATTGATGGTTTGGGAGTTTACATCGAAGGGTAGGATGAAGAGGAGAAGGAAAGAGAGGATAGAGAGAATGGTGGGGTGTTTTGGTCATTTTGGGAGGTGGGTGCTGGTTTTTTTCCGGCGGGGAAGCAAAAACTAGGGCGGTGGCATGGAGGAATGTGGCGGTGGAGAGAATTGCAGAGAAGTGGATTGTTGATATTTTTGTGAGCCAATAATTAGTCGCTTTAGTTGAGACCAATGGGCGGCAAGTACTTGGTGACAGTGTAATCTCCTTGCCGAATTTCACCAAGTTTTTGGGTTAACTCGCAACCTATGGGATTGGTTTCCTAAATCAGAATACATCTGATTTATGTTATCCCATAACTCTTTGGCTGTGGGATAGCGAATGTTGTTAAAATTAAGTGTAAACAATATAAATGGTTTTTAATTTTTTTTTTTAATCAAATATAACTTTGACTATTAAACTTTAAAACGAAACAGTTTGATCGTTTAACTTTGAAGTAAGAGACACTTTGATCATTCATTTTAATTTGACTATTAAAATAAATGGAATGAAATCATGTGCAAGGCACATGATTTCATTTAAACCGTATTTTGATCATTTTAGTTTTGAAATAGCCTAAGTTGAGCTATTTGTAGAAAATATTTTTTATTTTATACACTGTATGTGTTTTATTTTAGCGAAAATTATATGAGGTAAAGGCATACAATGTCTACATCATATTTCCTAGATGTTTACACGATTTTTCTGATATAGAAAAACCAAATCTTCCTCACACAATCTCCTAATATTCAATAATAAATCAGCAAATATTCCAACATATATATGTGTGTGTGTGTTCATATGTATAAGACAAGGGACCATTTAGCGGTTATGCTTTGTTACATCTTTAAAATTATAAAATTACATTTCCTTAATGTAAACGAATAAAAATGAACGATAGTTTTAACATAATTTGAACCCGTGAACCTTACTTTAAAACAACGTGCAATGTAGCTTAAAGATATATAGGAGAAGCATCTAAGTTATGTAGTTATACACTAACATATAATATTATATATAAAACTCTGCTCCAAAGTGGAGGTTTTATTTTTAAGAAAAAATATATTGTCCATTTGGAGCTCTGGATGAATAATTTTCGGAATTTGGTGGAAATAATCTCTATAATAACTAGTATCATTTCTACCAAATTTCATCAAAAAATTTAATCTAGAAGTGCGTGAGATGATAATCAAAAATTCAAGGGACAAAAATGCACGCATATATCACTTTTACATTACACGAGCCCGTTTTTGAAGGTAGCGAAAGCTCCGGGCCTGCTTGGAAGCAAGCTACTTATTGCCTATCTCCCATTTGTAGATTGAATTTTTGATGAACTTTTGTGGAAATAATCTACTTGTCAAAGGCAGAGCCGGCTATGATGGCATGCAACCTAGGCATTTGCCTAGGGCCCCACATGGGGAGGGGCACTAAAAAAAAAGTTTAGGTAGCGAATTGTAAGGAATTAAAGTTGAGGGGGCAGTTTGAAAAATAAAACAAACTATGTCTAAAGGGACTAAGGGAGGCAGAGAACAGGCAGTGTATCATTTCCCCTTTTCTTCTTTTTTATTTCTGTTGGTCGCTGCTTTCTGTTCTCTCTCCTTTTGTTCCCAATACCCATTACCCGGTTCCTTCTTTCTCCTCTCCACGGCTCAACCGGCCACCGCTTCACCGCCAAAGCTTTATGCACGGCTCTACCCACACCAACTACCCATGTGACTAAGCCTTCAAAAGTCCACCAAGGGCACCAATTTTATCAACCAAGGTTAAGATTCTTAAGCCCTAATTTTTAAATTTTTCATTTTCTCTTTTCTATTTCTTTCATATTTCTTGATTTTTAATTATTTAGCAATTAGCATGATATTGATTTGTTGATTGTTGATTATTTGATTATTTATTGATTTTATTCCATATTTCTTGATTTATACTTATTTAGCATGATATTGATTTGTTGGTTTATTTTTGCTAAATCTAGTTTAGACTTTAGTTTAATCAAGTTCTATACTAGTTTTGCCAATAGGTACATTTAGCATGATATTGATTTTATGATTATTTAGGATTTATGATTATTTAGAATTTATTATTTATGATATTTCTTGTATAATATTAGGTGTATTTATTGTCATTGATGGTGATTGTAAATTTTTTCTTTGATTAGTTTTACAATGTCGGGCAAGCGGATACAAGATTCGGGACGCAAAAAGAGAAAAATTCAAAAAAGAAAAGAGTTGGTTATACAATCTATTGCCGGTTCCATGGATAGGTATGTTAAAAAAAAACCTACTCCTTCACTTTCAAATGAAGATAATGTGAATGTGGATATGCATGTGAATGATGAATATGTGAATATTTTATATGAGAATGCAAATGTTGATATTGAAAATGTGAATAGGAATGTAAATGATGAAAATGTAAATGTTGATAGTGAAAATAAGAATGAGAATGTAAATGATGATAATGTGAATGTTGATGGTGAAAATAGGAATGAGAATGTAAATGATGATAATGTGAATATTAATGTAGATGATTTAAATGACCCGGGAAATTGGAAAGTACATATTTCTCAAAAAAAATAGATTTACTAGTTGAGAGAGGTCCGGTAAGAGTGAGTGGTCTTACATATCCGGTTGATAAAAAACGAAACTTTAGTGACAAATTATATACTCGGTGTTTGGCAAATGGGGAAAAATATGATAGGCCGTGGTTAGTTTACTCACTGTCAAAGAATAAGGTATTTTGTTTTTGTTGTGTATTATTTAGAAAAGGGGGGGTTGTCAAGTCCTTTAACTACTGCGGCTCAAGGGTATAATGATTGGAATAATATATATTGTAGACTTATGGAGCATGAAACGAGCAATGAACATATTCAAAGCATGACATCTTGGACGGAAGCGGAAATAAGACTAAAAAAAGGGTTACAATTGATGCTTCTCAAGAAAGGGCTATTAATAAAGAGAAGGAATATTGGAGAGATGTTTTGAAGAGAATTATGGTTGTTGTCAAAACTCTTGCTAGTTATAACTGAGCTTTCCGTGGAGATAATGAGAAGATCGATGACAAGCAAAATGAAAACTTTTTAAAGATTGTTAATATGATTGCGGAGTTTGATCCAATAATGCAAGAACAACTTAGGCGTATACGGAAGAAAGAGATTCGAAACCATTATCTTGGCCATAATATTCAAAATGAGATGATACAATTGCTAGCAAATGAAGTCAAAAAGAAGATCCTTCAAATTGTAAAAAATACGAAGTATTTTTCTGTTATTCTTGATTGCATTCCGGATGTTAGTCACGAGGAGCAAATGTCACTTGTAATAAGATATGTAAATGTTTCTACAAGTCCTATACGAGTGGAAGAGTTTTTTATTACATTTGTGAATGTGGTTGGGACAACTGGAGAAGTCCTATTTCTTGAGCTCAAAAAATTGCTTGAGACTCATGAGCTTGATTTTAACAACGTGAGAGGACAAGGTTATGATAATGGTTCAAACATGAAAGGAGATAACAAAGGTGTACAAGCTAGAGTCTTACGAGAATATTCTTGAGCATTTTACACTCCATGCGGTTGTCATTCTCTTAATCTCGCCCTTTGTGATATGGCTATGAGTTGTCCACAAGCGAAGACATTTTTTGGCGTGGTACAACGAATTTATAAATTATTTTCAGGTTCGTCCATCTTTTATTCACTTTATTAATTTATTTACTTTATTAATAATTTTATGGCTACCAATAATTTCAGGTTCAACAAAATGATGGGAGATTTTTAAGCAATATGTTAAAGATCGTGATGGAAATGGTCTCGCTCTTAAGTCATGGTCGGACACACGTTGGGAAAGTCGTATTACTAGTGTTAGAGCAATCAAATTTCAAGCACCACAAATAAAGCAAGCATTGGAGCATTTGTCAAAACATAGTAATGATGCTAGCAATGTGAGTGATGCCAAGTCCTTATCTGAATATGAAATGAACTTTGATTTTCTTGTTAGTATAGTTATTTGGTATGAGATATTAAATAAGGTTAACAAAGTTAGCAAAGTACTTCAACAAAGAGATATGAATATGGACGTGGCTATAAGTCTCTTAAAAGGTCTCATTGTTTTTTTTGAAGAATATCGAGAAGAAGGGTTTGAGAAAGCCAAAATTGAAGCTGAAAAGATTGCCCTTGAATTAAATATTGAATCCTAGTTTCGTGAAACACGTACTCGTACCAAAAAGAAATTTTTTGATGAGAACACAAGGGATGAGCAAATAGAGTCTGTGGAAAATGCATTTAGAGTCACATATTTCTTATTAGTTATTGATAATGCTATTTCTTCACTTAATAGTAGATTTGAACAATTTCAAAAATATGAAGAGACTTTTGGATTCTTATTTAATTTGAGTAAGCTAAAGACTTTAAGCGATGAGGAGTTGACGTGTTCTTGTGATACCCTTGGAAAGTTTTTAAAACATGGAGATGACAGTGATATTGATGCGGTCGAGTTGTTTTCAGAACTACAATTGCTAAGAAAATCATTACCTGAAGGCACAACGAAAGCAATTGAAGTTTTAGGGTATATAAAAGATATGCATATTTGTTTCTCACATGCTTGGGTAGCTTATAGAGTTTTACTGACTATACCAGTGACAGTTTCTACTGCAGAGAGAAGTTTCTCAAAGTTGAAGTTGATAAAAAATTATCTTCGATCAACAATGTCAAAAGATATATTAAGTGGGTTAGCGATGTTATCTATTGAAAAAAGAGTGTTAGGTACCATTGATTGTAGTAATGTAATTACTAATTTCGCACTTCAAAAAGCACGAAGAATAGGTTATTAGATTGTGCTGGGATTGTTTTGTATATTTTTGTTACAAACTCGAAGATTTATCTATTAATCATATGTTAATTGTTGTCTTAATTATTATTATTATTATTATTATTATTATTATTATTTGGTAATTGATTGGTTTTAGTTTTTGGATTCATTTGATTTTAAATTATTAATTATTATGATTTTAAGATTATTTTGTTGAAGAAGATAACAATGATACATGGCCCCATTTTTCCTAAACATTAAATTTCGCTTGGGGCATCACTTTTGCTCAAGCCGGCCTTGGTCAAAGGGATTATCTCCACCAAAGTTTTTTAAAAAATTAACATGCATTTACCCTCTAAATAAATAGTGATTTTTTTAAATAAATGCCTGAACTCTTTGTGGGGGGTTGACTATATATATACACACTTAAGGGTGGAGGATACGAACTTGCGGTTACAACCTGATGTAATCCTTCAAGTACCCAATGGGCATTATTTGTCATCTACTTGAAAATTGTATATTATAAGCGGGAAAGTAGTGGCCTTCATTATGCAGCAAACCCAAAGCACACACACTCAAGCACCCTATTGAAATCAATAAATGATATAGGAAATAAAGGCCGTTGGATTCAACGGTTGCTTCATGCATTCACTCCAAATTGAAAAATGGGGTGAATCTAAAAACCTAAGTTGTACAAGCTCATCCTTTGTTAAGGAAAGAATAATAAAGCTTAACTAATTATCTGAATCACTAACAATGTAGAAACACAGCAAACACTGCAAGAGGTTAAAAAAACAACTTTTTATGTTTCTCTAAAATCAGAAATTAATAATTTCACATATAAAGTCAACATAAAAAACTGCACGCGTAAAACAATTATGAGACTATATATGCTAATTTACCAATTAATGATTACCGGAAAGCTCAAAATCTCAAACCAAACACACACTTAATTTACCAACACTTGTGTACCAAAGACAAGAGACCAAAACAATACATGTATGAGATCAAGTTTGCACACACACACACACACACACATATATATATATATAAGTTGAATAGTATATGAGAGAATAAATAAAGAGAAAAGAGAGAATATGAGAGTTGTATTGATAATTGAGTGATTATAAAGACTCCCAAAGGAGGTACATATAGTATTCAAACTAAACCATAGGATAACAATAAAGGAAAGAAAAATAAAAGAAATAGATAACTAATTAAGGAAATACACCATAAATAAAATACCATATATATAATATCTTTTTCCAAGACAAATAAATAATTCCATAACTAATATAAATACCATAAAAAAAATATACTCCTACAAATAATATTATATTACTTTCCAACACTCACACTCAAGTTGTAACATGTTAAACAAATATGACCAACTTGAAAGCCAAAAATGGTAGCACAACTACTAAGTAGAGTACGATATCCATGTAGCCAACCCCATTGAAAGTAGTTTACACCCAAAACCACTGCCATATAAAATGTGACCATACACTAGTGTACTTTTAAACACCACACAATGAGTATTTCATCATCCATCACATGTATACTAAGCCGCATTACGACTTCATCACAACATGCCGCGATTACAATATCAACACACCAATAAAAGGAGCTTCATCACTCGTCCATAGACAATATATGAACCTCCACTAAGGTTCTAAAAAGTGGTGTAAACACCTACCAACATACGATTGTGCCATTACTAAAAAACAAATGAACATTCACTAAGGTTCAAACCATAAAAGGTGAAAAACACCTATTAACAAAGGGCGAAACACCCATTAACACGGAGTAGTGGACCATATCTTATCAACAAAGAGTGATAAATCCTATTAACAAATGATACATTGAAGTGCGTAAAACAAATGGTATAGAAAACAATCAAACAAGAGAGGATGTTATGAGGCTCCAAAATATTGAAAGCTGCCAAACTTAGGGGTATTCACCGAGGATTAAGAGGAAGTATGAACCAAAAGTAACGGAGGTATGAATCACTGCTGCTGAACTTTGATAGGCGGGGTTGGTCTTGAAATAAACCACAATAGAATTGTGTAACTCGGTTTTTCAACCCTTTGTAATAACAACAAACTCAACCACCAAACTAAGATTATTTCTTTCTTATTTGAATTCAAGTTTTCTCAAAAACCCTAAGATTGCTGTCATGTGCAATAAATATCAGCCAAGGGGCTAAACTGTTCATGGATCACTGTGTATGAACATTGTTCACGTTCAAGCACAATTTTGCTTCACGAACCCTATTCATATGCTCCTCACAAGCATTGTAGTGCCACTATTTACAGAATGATTGTTTTCAAATTGTTATTTATAGCACTATTCACATATTAGTGTTCAAGAACACTATTCATCGAATTGTTTTACCGAAATAAAAAACAATATTGTATATATAAATACAAATGAAAAGAAGCCCCGTTCAGCAATCAATAAGGTGGGCCACTCTCTGGCAGAAGAGAAGAATCTTGTAGTGCATCTGATACCAAGTTAAATTGTATACGAGAGAATAAATAAAGATAAAAGAGAGAATATGATAGTTGTATTGATAATTAGGTAACCACAAACTGCCAAAGTGGGTATATATAGAATTCAAACTATAGGCACCACGATCCGTAACCTCCACAAAAACCCTAAAACTGTCAAAAAAATACATTTTTTGGTATAAGACTCACCCAAAAATATTAGAAACTACTTTGGGAAGTTTGTAGTCCAACAAACTTGTTCTCAGAAATATTTGTTGTGCGACAAACCCATTTTCAGAGGCCTTTGTTGTGCGACAAACCATATTGTTGCATGACAAACCTTCAGATGTCGCAAGACAAAACCCCTCTGAACCAGACTATCCACTTCCTGACACATCAGTCTGTCAAAGACAACCCTTGCCAGATGTCGTGCGACAGTTCCATTTTTAGAGGGAATGTCGTGCGACAAACTCCTCCGAGCAGTATAAATAGGCCAGCACCCTAAGGGTTTAGAAGAGGAACTTTGGAAGAAAAATAGGGCTATTATCTCTTTAAATCTATTTTTTTTAAGATCTTCAAAGTTCAATTTATTATTATCAAGTTCTCGAAGAATCTTCAAGTTCTCAATACTCGACGTCTCATATTTTAAAGAAGAATTCTCGACTGTCTCTAGAGAAGAAAAGCCTGTATCCACTGGATTATCTTCGGTCATGTTATATTTTCTCTATCTTTTATCTTATTTATCTCGTTGGGAAGGTAAATAAAGCTTCTTTTAGTGTTTAAAGTTTATATATCTGTGTACTGTTATGATAAATTTTAATACTCACAAGTGCACGAATTAATTTATAATATAGTGTATAAACGAGGTCGATCCCACAGAGACTCACACAATATGTTTAAATTTTGTCTTGTTAATTTTTCACTAATTCCTAATCTAGCCAAGAATAATTGGTGCAAATAAAATAAAGTAAAGCAAGTAAACTAAATTAATGGAACTAAATTAAATAATATGAAGCAAGATAGTAAAATTAATGAATTAATTAACTAGGATTTTGGAATCATATATTTAATATCATCTTCTTTAGTATTCATGCGCATAAACTCTACTCTTATCTCGCACTAATTTGGTCTATCGATTCTATTACATACGAAAAATAAAATTATTCAAGTCCAATTATTTTATGAAATCCAATTGTAATTCTTCCACAGCCAAACTTATGTATAAAATCAAAACACTCACTATATCCGTCAAAACACACCCTATATCCGCTCTTAACAAATCATAAGGTGAATCCAACAGAAAATAGAGAGAATCCAACTTTATTTTTTTATCAATCAAAATAGGCATCCGGTAAGAAAAATTGTATTTAACATTAAAGCATTAAATTGGTAGAGTCAATTGGCATGAATACGTGCAATGGAATCAATTAAATATATCCATCTTAACCCTAGCACAAATTTACACTAACATAATAAAAATTAAATAACAAATAAAATTGAAAAAAAACTTACTTGACATTAATAAAAAATAAAATTAAGTCTTTAATCTTCAAGTCTTCACACCAAAAGAAAAAAACAAAAGAAATCAAGAAGAGAGAGAGAGAGAGAGAGAGAGAGAGAGAGAGCACGGCTGTGCTGGCTGCTTCTGTTCCTTCATGAATTGCACAATTGTGCTTTTGTAATATTAAAATCTTAATGGGACTAAGAGTAATAGATGGGCTTGGCTCATTTACTTAATGGGTAATTGGGCTTTAGATCTTTAAAGATTAGTGGGCTGCTCATTAGTTAAATTAGGTGGCTGGGCTCTCCTTGCTTGGTTGAGTGCTAATAAGGCTTGGTCCATTAATTTGAACACAATTGAATTTTCGCCCATTTACGCTGCTGCATCTTGCTTCGCAATTTCGGACTTCGAGATGGTTGAATTTGAAAAAATACTGAACTGAAAAGTTGTAGCTCTCGAAATTCTCTTCAATTTAATCTCAAGAATCGCATTATTCGGAATTCTGAGTAAAAAGTTACGCGTCCAAAAGTATTGAGCACTTTTAGGTGTCTTCATAAGCTTTAATTTCTCTAATTTTCACAATCTTCTTAAATTCTTTTCTATTACCTGAAAAACATTAAAAATATAAAATTACTAATAATATATACTCTTTAAATTATAAATTAGCATAACAAATTATACCAATTCTTTGGCACATCATGTACTTGTTTTCCTTTGTTCTGTCCAATTTCTAATTAAATAACTTATCGTCAAGTTACAAGTAGTCAGTTTTTTTAAAACAAAACTCTGATAAAATCAGTTTTAAAAATCAGAAAAAGTAAATATATTGTCATCCGGATAAATTAAGTTTTTAAAACTCGGAACGATAAAACTCACTTAAAGGATTAAAATCGGGTATGCCAAGTCTCCTATATAGATTGCGATATATCTGATACTCTTCTCAAGAGTCCAAATCCATATCAAATCAATTACAATCGAGAATCTGACTTTTTCCAAAATAACCAAAATAAAGAGGAAACTAATATTGTCATCTTAGTAAACAATGTTAAAACCCTTTTTAAATATTAAAAATTTACGAACTTTGTCATTTATATTTCATTTCTTATCAAAACAAAAATTGGATTACGGAATACAAGATTTTTTACCCATTTTTCCCGTTTTCCCCAAAAATTAGGTTTCTCTATAAAAACATACTTTGGAAAAGTAGTAGACTTCTTCGTAAGAGCATCCAAGTTTTTCAACATAGAATAAACATATAAAGCTACTAAAGACCGAAATGACGGAATGGGTGCTTAACACCTTTCCAAATTATAACATAGTTCCCAAACCCTATAAGAATCCCGGTTTGTAAACAAAACGTGTGAGGATAAGGCTTGCTTTAGCCTTTACCCCTACATAGACTTTTTGTATGTTTTTTTCGTAAAACGTACTGGCGACTCTGATTGAACCCATTTGCACTTAAAAATAGAAAATAGGATTTATCCCTATATCAAAACAAATGAAACGACGGAATTCATTCCGATATTTTAGGCTCCCAAACTCGAGATTGAGACCCGGGAGTCGCATTTGCGGATTCTCGCACAAACTAAATCTTAAAATAACAATAAAGGAAAGGAAATAAAAGTAAAGGATAATAACTAAAGAAAGATTCCATAAATAAAATACCATATCTATATATGGTACATTTTGACCAATACAAATAAACAATACCAATATCAGAAATAAAATATACTTCTACAAGTAATATAATATTGCTTTCCAGCAATATATATACATAAACACAACAATAATTGATCTGAAAAATATGAGAGAGAGAAAGAGTGACGGATTTATTGGCATTAGAAGAAAAGCAACGAGAATATCCTGCGAGAAGCATACACCTTTAATTCCCATTATATTGTCTATTTATAAGAAAAATTAGCATAACATGGAAGTAACAAACACTACAAAGGGGCAAAATTGGCATAAAGATTGCTTTATGCTGCACCCTTGAGCAAATTCCATGTATGCATAGAAAGACCATAAATTACAGAATTTTACGATAATCTCTATTTGTACAAAAAGGAAAGCTTTAAATAAAATGGGGAAAACAAATTGTACAAAAACCAAAAAGGCGGGGGGGGGGGGGGGGGGGGCGAGGTGGGTTTCGCATTTTTAGGACGCATTAACTTTGAGGTGGGTTTCGCATTTATTTTGGAGTTACGGAATTCATCTTTAGGCTTTCATAGTCTAAAAATGTTGAATTATATGTCCATTTTAAATATTTTCGAACACATCGTTCTCAATGTATGTCAATAAAGAATAATTCATTAACTAATCTCCTTAGTTGAAACTTGATGATCTTTATCGCATATAACACCTTTTGTGATTTGTCATTTCTCCTCCTTCGCAAGTTTTCACCCAATTCAATCTTGCACAAAGTTCAACATGAGAGATTGAGAGAGAGAGAGAGAGAGACCTACGAGTATAAATTCCATTTTTTTCTCTCTTTTGTTTTTCTATTTGGAATATGTTACAAACTCTTCGTGTTGGCTTTTAATAAAAGTAATTATAATTTTATCCTTAAGGTTTTGAGACCCTACAAACCCAACCTCAAATGTTAAATGTTTACACGAAAGTCCTTATCATATATTCCTCTGCCCTTGCTTCTTAGGGATTTAACTGTTGAAGAAGCTCTCATAATCCAAGTTTTCATTTTTAGAAAATGTTTATGGACACTCTAGCTAAAGGTGGATCCAACCTCATTCGGGGTTGTAACCCAACTCATTTTCCTTTTTGTTTTTTCTATTGATGTAATACGTAATACGTAAAGTTTTCAATTCTAGCTCAATCTAACTTAATTAAATATTTATATTAGTCCGCCTTTACAATAATTTTTGGACCTGTCCTTACTTTACTTTGCCTTATGACAATAGTAGGGCTGGTTTTTACCCAAAAACTGACAACCGAACCGAAACGAAAAAAAGGGTAATCGAGAGCTTGGTTACCAACTGAAAATCAGTATGGTATTGGTTTTAAGCTTGATAAGATCTAGTTTATACCGAACCAAACTTAAAAAAAAAACATATGTTAAAGCCCATTTAGTTGTCCGAGCTGATAAAACTGCCACGGTCGTATAATTTGGGCCAGGAGCCTATTATTCTTCTAGTGGGTGTAAGTTGGGCTTAGTTTCCTTTTATGTTGTGTCTCTTGACCACTTAGCCTGTATGTCTGTTAACCTCTTCCTCAAAAAAAAAAATCCTCTATTTTCCTTCTCTACCACCATAGATAGTGTGGAGTTCAAAATCTATTTTGTAAAATTAGGGCTTTCCATCTCAACATTATTTCTTCACCATCCTGCTTCAGATCTCGGGTTTGAGATTTTATTCGTTTAATAAAATTAGGGCTTTGTATATCATTCACATCTCTCCTTCCCTGTTCACGCCAATTTCCGAGTGAAATTTTGGAAGTAAATATATATATATGTAATCCACAAATAAGATCATGCATACGTCACACTAATGATTTTGAAAAAAATTCTCAGAATCTCTTTGAATCAAGCCATCTCATTTTTCTGACATTGTATGTACCGTTAAATTTTTCTTGTTCGGAAATTTTGCTTTTGTGTTTGCTTAGTTTCCGTTTTAATAGTGTTTTAGTACTAACTTCAAGAGATTTTCGTAACCAAACTGGCTAAAACTTCAGCAACTAACAAATCGATAACGGTATTAAGGGTTTGGTTTAGAAACCGAACCGAAACCAGCCCTTATTAAAATTTACTTTAAATTGTGTATCTGTTGATAATATTTGTGCAACTCCTGTCATATATACACCATGCCACCTTATCTTTAAGTTTTTAAAAATAATATAAAAATAAAAAATTGTTTAGCAACATATATCTGACTTGAATAAATTTGAGCACAAAGCAAGGTACCGATTTAAAGAATTTTACTAGATATCTATAATCTACAAATAAGATCATTGAAAAGAATGAATATAGCATTTAAATATTTCAATTGTACCATATCGGTATGAATTAAATTTTACAAGGATTTGTATGAAACATGAGTTCATCCTTAAAGTCATAAAACATTACAGAGCGAGACCTTAAAACCCATTATCTCATACATTTACATGCTTACGTTTCATTCATTGTTATCTCAACCCTTTTTTATATATAGTTGAGTTGACATATATCCACAGTTAAATATGGAACAAATTCAATCAGTTAATAATGGCAATAAGGTGATTTAGCCATATAATTATCAGATTATGTTAAAACTAAATATATTTTACGCGCATGGGCTAAAAGCAAAATAATGTAGAATTAAAAACAAAAAATCAAGATATATATTAATTTGATAAACGGAATAGATCTAAATGAAAAGACTTTTAAAATATTGTGCTAAATTATAATTTGCCAAATCTTTTTGCTGGAACAAACAAAAATTATTTTGCCATTGTCAACATTTCCATTTTTTCCTCCCTTCTTCCCATAGAATAATTACTTTGTGACATATGGAATGAGTCCAAGAAGGATTGCAGCTCTAGTATATATCATTATATTCAGTGATGGATCTAGAGGGGGCGAGGGGGGGCCATTCCCACCCAAATTTTTTTGAAAAATAGATTAGATATAGTAAAAAAATTGTATTTATTAAAGAATTATAAATGCTCGTCCCCCTAAATTATTTTGGAAAGATTAAATATGGCCCCTTCAATTATTTATATCCAAATTATATATATTGACATATTATATATGTTATATTTTTGCGTTAACTTGCTTTATTATTTGATACTAAAATTTAATTTGAATATTTTTTGTGATAAATTTTTTTTGCCGTCGATTTATTTATATTCTAGTTCTCCCAAACTTAAAATCCTGACTCCATCCCTGATTATATTCATAACCCTTTAGATGCGCATCTTTTTCTTAATTTAATTAATCATAACGCCACAAAATCTTAATCATCTGTCTTCTTTCTTTACTTTTTTTTCTTTCTTTCCGTACATATCCGAAGAAAACAGATTTCTGCTGACCGAAGAATGCAATTAAAGTAACCAAGTAACGCATCATAGCTCACAAAAATCAAATGTTCCCAAAATCTCACGCGTATTTCAATGACATCAATACTACCCATTTTTATTTTTAAATTCACATCAATACTACACATTTTCATTTTTAAATTCAAAAGTCTCCATCTTTAATTACTATGTTATTAATATCATTAGAGCATTTTCAATAAGACTGTGCAAAATTATTGTGTAAATTTTATATAGTAAGTGAGTTTTACACAAAAAAATTACACAGAATTATTTACTCTCTAAGAGCATGTCCATCGGATAGGATAAAATTTAAGATAAATTTAGCAATTGTTTAAAAAAATTTAGTCATACCAGTGTCCCACACTCGTATGATTTTTCTTTTTTAAAAAAAAAATAAAAATCATACGAAAAGCTTTCATTCGTATAAGCTTAAAAAAATTAAAAATTAAAAATAGGCAAAATTTTCAACCATACGAGGCTGCCACCCTTGTATGGCTTCTTTTGGTATATATATATATATATATATATTTTTAAGTTTTGTATGAGCCTATAGGGTAAAATTTAAGAGAAAGGTAAATCTACTTGTTCTCTACTCTATATAGCAAAATTTAGTTGCCTAAACTCTTCCACTGTGACATGAGGTAGGGTAAATTTAGCTATAGCCAATATTAATATTCATGTGTAAAAAGAAGTGGTTCAATAAAAAATAGTCACCTAAAAAACAAAAAACTACTCAAATGAGGAGAGAGAATAAGAGGGTGGAGAGAGAATGTGAGTGGTGTGATTGAGTTAATGAGAATAGAATAAGTGGGTTGAGAGGGAATTTTAGTTGGCTGTGTAAATTAGATGTGCAAAATACACAGCTATTATATACAAAGCTTAGTTGGCATTAATTTTACACAATCATTAGAATAACAAAAAATTTACTCAATGTATAAATTTTACACAATGTTAAATTAATTATTTTTATACAGTCTCATTAAAAATGCTCTTACCGGTCCCCGACATCCTCGCTAGAACAGTACAACTCAAAAGTCAAAAAAAAGGGCAAAAATAGAAGACAAAAGTAAGAGAAACGAGAGAAGAATTAAGAAAGAAACATACCCAGAAAGAATACACCTCTCTGTCACTACATTCATTTTATTTTCGCTAGTCTCATTTTATTTCTCAGCATTTTTATAGTTTTAGAGTGAGAGAAAGAAAGAGTAAATATTATCAAGAAAATGGGAGAGAAGAGGAGTGGTGTGTGGTGGTGTTTAATGGTGGTGGTGGTGGTGAAGTGCATCAGTGGAGAAGACCCATACAGATTCTTTAATTGGAATGTTACTTATATATGATGATATTTACCCACTTGGTGTTAAACAATAGGCACCCCCCTCTGTTTTTTCTTTTCTTTTCTTTGTACAATTATTTTTCTTCAATCAATATATTATCTTTACATTTAAAAAAAAAGTGTCAATTCGTTTATTATATTCTCAAATCAAGATTATAGGACTGGGTGAAAGAGAATTAGAAATCTTATTTATATGTGTATTTATGAATTTGGTACGGTATCGGTTTCAATTTTAAATGTACTAAAATTTTCAGTTCCATAACGATAGTAATGGTCCGGTTCAATAACCGAACCAAATCCAACCCTGGACAATAGTATTAAAATCTACTTTAAATTGCGTTTCAGTTGGTAATATTTGTGTAACCCCTATCGTATCTATACCATGCCACGTAATCTATAAGTTTTTAATAATAATAATAATAATAATAATAATAATAATAATAATAATAATGTTTAACAACATATATCTAACTTAATAAATTTGTGCACAATGCAAGATACTGATTCAAAGGAGTTTACTAGATATCTATAATCTACAAATAAGATCATTGAAAAGAATGAATATAGTATTTAAATATTTCAATTGTACCATATTGGTATGAATTAAATTTTACAAGGATTTGAATATATCTATAATCTACAAATAAGATCATGCATACCTCATAGGAGAAGACTTTCTTTTTGTTAATGATATAGATTAAGGGGGGCGTATTCAATTTAAATTTTAAAAAAATTTAACTGACTTTTTGAAATTTGTGAATTTTGTTAAAACCATGAATTATTTTAAATTCTTATAGAATCTGACAGATTTTAATGCATGAATTCTTTTGGATTTATGTATATTTTAATAAGTTCATGGATTTCTGTATATTGTAATAAGTTCATCCAAAAAATAAAAAATCAAAAGACAAATAATAAAATAAATTAATTACAAGTTTAAATTAACATTATAAAAAATGTAAATATAATTAACAAAATAGATTATAAAAATTCATAGTGCTCTAATCAAACGTCACTATGATTATCATAACCCTCTTCATTCTCATTGTTGTCCTCTTGCTTTCTATTCTCATTATTTTATGGCCATCTATTTATCTAAAAAAATTGAAGGCGACAAATTTTTATGATTTTCTTATAATTATTAAATTGAATTTTACACTTTATACTACGTTTTGTTTATATGTTATTATTTTTATTTCATACTAATTATTCAATTCTTAGTATATATGTCTTCATGAATGAACTTAATGACATTTGTCAAGCACTACACAAAACTTAGTTATAATAAAAAATCAAAGGATAAATAGTAAAAGAATTTTGATTACAATTTTAAAGTAATAATCAAATTATAAATCCGCCACAAACGGTTCGAATCGAGTCTAAAAGTTCAATGGATTGGGTTTTTTTGCCTTTTTTATTCGATTTTCATCTTCTATCTAAAATAATTCATAAAATGGGAGAAAAAAATCGAAAGGGCAACATCTCTATAATTTTGGAAGAATATGACTAATTGAATAATTAAAACTTTGAAAGTAACAGTATCTAAATCAACTAAAAGGTTTTAGATAGAGTGAATGAATTAGAAGGATTTAAATAAATTATAGAGACAAAGAAAAAATAATATATAAGGTTTGGAAAAAGAAGATGTTTTAGATAGAGAGAATGGAGTAGAAGAGTTTAATAGATTATAAAGATAAGAAGGCATAATACCTAGGGTTGGAAGAAAGATGGAAACGAAATCCATGTGAAATCTTTCGCTTGAAGAGAAGATTTGTTGATGGATTTGTTATTCATAAAAACACTCTCAAATCCATCAAAATCTATCCACTTATAAAATTCTTCAAAATTTATTGAGTTTTGATTACCATAAAATTTTAAAAGACTATTTTTAATCATAATTGAAAACTAGAAGATTTTAAAAGACTTTTTAAAATCCTAATTTAATAACATAAGATTTTAAAAAACTTTTTAAAATCCCAATTGAATACCCAAGAACTTTTAAAATCCAAAAAAAATCCTATATAATCTAAATTGAATACACCCCCCCGTAAGTGTAGGAATGTTTAGGGTCCGGTTGACCTTAAATATCAACCAGATCAGACTAGACCACTTTGAACGATTCAGTTTCGGTTAGTCGAAACGGTCTGAACTTTTTCAGTAGGCCTATTTTATTTGGACTTGCTGAAAAATTTTAAACACAAAAGCCCATTTTCTAGCCCATTGTTTGGGCTTGGGTCAGCCCATTGCCACGAGTAATGGTGCAAATTATGTTCCTTTTTAGCTTATAATTGTAGTGTGTGAACTAAGTAAATACAAGTCGATTGACTATAACACAATATTTGTTTGCTATATATAAATTGGTTGATGGGTATTAGTAGGGTTTTGTTGGTTGATTTTGTTTGTTTTGAAGTAAACCCATTTCCTGATTTAGAAAGATGGATACGGTTAGATAAGAAAAGGAAAAAGAGAAATATATATATTAAAAAAAATTGTGTAATGATATATCCAGTCTAGTTTTTTTTTGCTACTTTGGTTCCTTAGACCGAAGACTAGACCATTTCAATTTGGTCCATTTAAACTTAGACCGGACTGAACCGTTGAGCATATTAAAAAAAAAACTATAATTCGGCTCGGTTCGGTCCGATCAGTCCATTCGATCCAATTTTTGCATACCCCAAAATAAGCGTATATACAATGTTGAACCATTGCAACTTATTGGTTCCACTTTTTCTCTCTTCTTTGTAATTTATTCTTATATTTTGATTTGTTTCTCAAGGGACAGACTCGGGATGTCATGTTTGGGTTCATAGGGGAGAAGGGGCGTGAAAATATATGTAAGTCATAGTAAAAAAAATGTAGTTTTTTCTCGCTTCCATATCTTTATTAAATATTTAGTGGAGAAAAGTGTAGGAGGCCGAAAATTTGATCAGACCTATAGAGATGATATTCTTCATAAGTATGAATGTACCGTTAGTAGTAAGAGAGGTAAGACAACGTTATTACAACATTATTTTGTTTGTAGGTAGGTTCCTCCAGTGATTTTTAGATCTACTAGCATTACGTCATCTTTTTATGTGTGTATATTTTTATTGCTTTAATAATGTAATTAAGAACAAAAAGTCAAGCTATCAACTTTTTGCTATCTCTTTTTCTCTCTACCTTCCTCTAGATTCCTTAATAGTAGAAGTCGATCCCCTTTTAGAACTATCACTTTCTATTTATATTAGTACATAATTAGGGTTATATGATTTTAATAGGGCAAATGACTAAAAGACAGTTAGGGGTAAGGCGTGGGCTCCCCTACATTAATTGTGAAATGATTTACATTTAAAACCAATCACTTTTATATCACAGATGTCGGGGTTCGGTGGCTGCGTTCTACACGAGTGGGTAAAGTACGGCGTAAGTAGGTGACTCCTATCACAAGTTAGCGGCTTTGCATATATGCTTCATGATGAGTAAACTATATTCACGTCTTGTAGCATGTTATCCATTCTCCCATGCGTGCCAACTAAGCGATATGCCGATACCGAGATGCGCTGAGTTCATATATCCTCCTCGGCAAGGAGTTAGCTTCAACGCCCAAGTGACTATCCATTGACCTTTTGACCGCTATACCCTCAAATTAGGTTCAATTCATGGGCCTTGAAGTGTTAGGCTGGCCCAATATACTTTGGTAATTATTTTATGTCCCCTTAAAAAGTATTTTATGCAATTGTTTTATAACATACCTACTCAATTTTAAAGAATTTTTTTTCTTACACATTTTGTTACGATGTATTAATTTTGTTGTGGCAAGTAATATTAATACCAAAACTTTAACTATATATAAAGTAATAATTATTATTTATATTTGAGAGGGAATATTTAATTGAGGCAATTGGGCTTAAGGGTCCTGCTCCAATAATAACATAAATACAAAGGCCCATTATAAATTAGCATCGTAAATTAGGGACATCACAAAAAAGACATTATTGCCCCTTCCTTATTTAACTAATAACGCACTAATCCTAAAATATAACTTCTCTGTCTGCGTCTCAAATCAAAAAATTTCAAAGTCCACAACGATCAATCATCAATTTTCCTTGAACTGTTCATAGTCATCGTGCTTGAGACACAATTAATATAAACCTTCATTATCACTATTATCATTATAAAACGAATATACACATATATCTAGTTAGCACACATATAATAATACACAACAGAGGTGCTAAAACAGATTTAGCACCACAAGGGAACTAAACTTAAGATGCTAAAAAAGTTTAGCACCCATCTAATGGTACAAATCAATGTACTAAAACTGTTTTAGCACCATTTATATATAGAAGAGTAACTATTTAAATGGCGCTTATATAGCAGAGTAATTATTTAAATGGCGCTAAAACATATTTAGCATCATTTTTGAGCAAGAGTAAACAATCAGATAGTGATAAAACAGTTTTAGCACCAAAATGTCCAAAACTAGAATGGTGCTAAACAGATTTAACACCACAGGGGAACTAAAATATAAGATGCTAAAACAGTTTAGCACCCGCAAGAGTAAACAATCAGATGGTGCTAAAACAGTTTTAGTACCAAAATGTCCAAAACCAAAATGGTGCTAAACAGATAAAACACCCGCAATAGTAAACAATCAGATGGTGCTAAAACAGTTTTAGTACCAAAATTTCCAAAACCAAAATGGTGCTAAACAAATATAACACCATGGGGGAACTAAAACATAAGGTGCTAAAACAGTTTAGCACTCATCCAATGGTACACATTAATGTGCTAAAACTATTTTAATACCATTTCCATACAACATAATAACTATTTAAACGGTGCTAAAACATATTTAGCATTATTTTCGAGCAAGAGTAAACAATTAGATGGTGCTAAAATAATTTTAGCACCAAAATGTCCAAAACTAGAATGGTGCTAAACAGATTTAGCATCACAGCAGAACTAAAACATAAGGTGGTAAAGCAATTTAGCACCCTTACAATGGTACACATCAAGGTGCTAAATATGTTTTAGCACAATTTTTATACAACAGAGTAACTATTTAAACGGTGTTAAAACAAATTTAGCACTATTTTTGAGTAAGAGTAAACAATCGGATAGTGCTAAAACAGTTTTAGCACCAAAATGTCTAAAACAATAATGGTGCTAACCCATTTTAGTACCACAGCGAAACTAAACTTGAGGTGCTAAAATAATTTAGCACCCATCCAATGTCCAAACTACTAGAATGTTAAACAAAATCTACGTAAAAAATAGAATACATGAACACAAAATCAATGAACAACGAACAATGAAGAATAAATGAATAAAAGAATGAAGGCGTACCTTGAATAAAATGAAGAATAAACTGAGATATAGAGCACCGAAAAATAGAGCAAACCGAACAATAAACTGAGATCGTCGAGTGAAATTATAGAAAGAGAAAATTTTGATCGTATGGATAGAGATGAAAATTTCATTGTGGTAGTTGTGTAAGAGCAAAGGTTTAAATAGTGCAAAGATTTATGAGAGATTTACTAGAGTAGTTTTGTGCATCAACATTGTGTCATTATCCTCAAAATAAATTAGAATTATGAAAAGTGTCCTTAATTTATAATCAAATTATGAAATTAGTCATACTTATCTTTATTAAATATGATTCTGTCCTTAGATATATAAAATACTACGGAGTGAAATCTTATAACCTATTTTTTTTATTTAATTTTCTCAAAAAAAATTAAGCAAATATATCCTTATAGCTTTAATAATTTTATAACTAAATATTAATATAGTAATAGAAAGTTTAAGTGTCCTCTCGTCCCAGAATCTACCTTTGGTTTTGTCCTTTCTATTATTTCAATTTTATAACTAAATATTAATATAATAATAGAAATTTCCAGTGTCCTCTTACCCCTAATCTTATCTTTGAATTCATATGCATCAGGGAGAGATTAGCTCTTTAATTTGAAGCAAATTTCCAAATGAAGAAAAAAAAAATACATTTTTTAATTCTTCTTTTGCGGGGTGGGCCCACTAAATTTTGGGGGTGGTCGGTGCACAATAAAGAAAGACTTCCACCGCACTAAATTGATATTTTTTAATAATAAATATTTAATCATTAAAAAAATTAACTATTAACTTCTTAATAATTAAAAAAAAAATAAAAATTTATTACACATTTGAATGATAAAAACTCTACAATCAAGCATTTAGACAAAAAAAAAAAAAACACCCCCTTAATCACACTAATGCTTTACACCAAATTAAATATTAATTTTATTTTACACCTGAAATAAATTTTAAAGATGGTTTTATGTTTAAAATATAATTTGTGGCAATCAAACTCACTTGGTTATTTTCTGCAAATTTTGCAACTGGCGGTCAGCACGAGGGAGCATGTGTTTCAAGTGCAATTTCAGCAAAATGCAAACCTGAAATAGATGAACAAATGACAAAAATTAGAAAGGGGATAAGGGTTTGGGACTCAAAGTGAGTCTCAAACTCAAGTCCTCATATATGCTATCATTCTCGCAACTATTTATGGCGAAAGCCCAAGTCTTGTTTAGCATTACATTGGACAACATATTTGTAATGTTATCTCTACATTGTTTTTTCAAGATAATAAAGTAATTTAGGTTATGCTAACCTCCTATTTAGGGTCCATTAATCTTGCTTTTCTATAATTTGTCTTTATTTGTTTTACGAGCTGAAATGGGATTATATAAAGCCCTATTTTTTTTAAAAAAAAAATAAAAATATTTACATTTTATTATTATTATTATTATTATTATTATTTCAATTGAGAGCTAGGTTTACGTTCTCTCAAGGCGCGCATTGTCGGATTATGCTTTTCAAATCATTTTGTTTGGGCCCAGAGATATTTAAACAAAAACAATACCCTCATGTCTCGTTTGGTTCACGAATTTTAGTACTCGGGAAAGGAAAGTCTTTCCTTTCCTTTGTTTGATAAGTGCAAATTCCGGAAACACTTTCCCGAGAGAGGAGAAAGTACGGGGTAAAATCATTCTTCTCAAAACACATGGGATTGATTTTCTTATGTAATTTTCAAGCATTTATTACAAAAAATTTAGACAATAATAGCCTTACATAAATACTTTCCATACTTTACCAAACACAAGAAAGGAAATTTGATAGAAAATTTAGTTTCCCACATCCATGGGAAAGATAAGGGAATTGATTTCCATTTTATGAACCAAACGAGGCCTCAAAGTTGCTATCACACATGTATATCTATACTATTAATTAAGGGTCATTAGGAAATTTTTTATGTATATAAAAAATACCAAAAATAACTTTCACACTTCAAAAATTATAATAAATTAAAATAATACTTGAAGTAAGGCTCAAACTCATAATCTAACACAAATTTTTTATAGATCTATACATAATGTCAAAAATAACTAAGTATAATATTGCACATATATCAAATATGCCACAAATTTTAATATATAATTATGTATATTACACACACACACCATCTCTCTCTGTCCTCCATTTCCTTTTCTTCATCCACCCTTCCATGTAAACTCCCAAACCATCAATTACGTCTTTTGTTGTACATAGAAAATGCCTAAAATACCTTTCACATTTTAAAATTTTTAATAAAATAATGTTTAATGTATGACTCAAGCTCATAATCTCAAATATATTAATACAAGTCATTAGCACCTAACCTAACACCATATTTGTTTATTTTCTTTTGTAAATCTATACGTAATGTCAAGAATAACAAAGTATAATATTGCACACATATTGAGTGTGCCACTAATTTTAGTATATATAATTGTGTGTATGTGTGCACATTTGAAACCCCGTCATTTCTTTCAATTTTAACCATATTAAATTCCTTTTATCCCAAAATATACAAACATAACATAGATCTTAACATAAGACCAACACGTGATTTGGTAGTTTAAACATCTTATCTAGTATTGACAAATTCTAATTTAGTGGGTTGAAGCCACGGCACTCATGGCCTTTCCACTCAAACCTTTACCAAGATAAGGGCAAAACACTCTTTATCCCGAAATCACTTATTCTTAATTTTTCGTTATTAGATTACTCTTTTTATCTTAAATAAACATTTTGCAATAATATATACTAAAGTTATATATGTTTAACAGCTAGTCAGTTTGAAATTTGCATTTTTTATATTATTATAAAATTACTGACAATCTTAGTTTGAGAAAAAAGAATCTCCAAAACTTAATTGCATGTGCATTAGGTGCGTAAAGTAACAAGAATAAAGTAAAAATTGAGTGGGGCAAATACCACTTGCCAGCTAATGGTCTCAACTAAAGCAACTCATATGAACTATAAATAGACTACAAATTTGAACTCAATTTTGCAAGCAATTGGTTTGCTTCAACAATCCACACCTCTGCAACTCTCTCCTCCACCACCACTACCACCACAACTTCCCTCCTCGCCACGGCCCTAGTTTTTGCTTCCCAGCCGGAAAAAACAAACACCCACCTCCCAAAATGACGAAAACACCCCCCACCATCTCTCTCTATCCTCTCTTTCCTTCTCTTCATCCTACCCTTCCATGTAAACTCCCAAACCATCAATGGCCAAGAACAATCAATCCTTCTCAGCCTAAAACAATATTGGTCCAATACATCATTAATCAACCACTGGGCCCCATCATCCAATTCCAACACCCACTGTAGATGGCCGGGGATCACCTGCACCGGCTGTTCCGTCACCGGAATCGCCCTCGTCGATATAGTTATCACGGGAGATATCCCACCGTCCATTTGCGACCTCAAAAACCTCACCAACATCAATCTCTCGTACAATGAAATCCCCGATCCTTTCCCGACCGTACTTTATAACTGTTCCAATCTTCAATAGTTAGACCTCTCTCAAAACATTTTTGTTGGCCGGATTCTGGCCGACATTGACCGGTTATCGCCCACCATCAGTACCACAGCCAACAACTTCACCGGCGACATTTCGGCAGCCATTGCCTAATTCCCGGAGCTCACCACTCTTTCTCTATATCAAAATTTGTTTAACGGCTCATTCCCGCCGGAAATCGGGGACTTGTCCAATCTTGAAGTTCTTGAATTGGCCTTTAACGGGTTTACTCCAATCACGATTCCTGGGAGTTTTGCGAATTTGACGAAGCTGAGAAGTCTGTACATGACCGAATCGAAGCTCATCGGATAATTCCCGGAAATTATCGGATGCTTGACCACCCTTGAGTTCATTGATTTATCTTTAAATGATTTGAGTGGTAATATCCCAGGAGGGTTCTTCTTGTTGGCGCTGAGGCTAAGGCACTGAAGCGCGATAACTGGTCATTGTCGAGCGGAATCCGGCCAACAAAAAAGTTTCGAGAGAGGTCTAACTATTGAAGATTGGAACAGTTATAGAGTACGGTCGGGAAAGGACCGGGGATTTCATTGTACGAGAGATTGACGTTGGTGAGGTTTTTGAGGTCGCAAATGGACGGTGGGATATCTCCGGTGATGCCTTTATTAACGAGTGCGATTCCGGTGACAGAACCGCAGGTGCAGGTGATCTCTGGCCAGCTACAGTGGGTGGTGGAATTGGATGATGGGGCCCAGTGGTTGATTAATGATGGATTGGACCAATATTTTTTTAGGCTGAGAAGGATTGGTTGTTCTTGGTCATTAATGGTTTGGGAGTTTACATGAAAGGGTAGGATGAAGAGGAGAAGGAAACAGAGGATGGGGAGAGATGGTGGGGTTTTTTCCGTCATTTGGGGGGGTGGGTCTTGGTTTTTTTCCGGTGGGGAAGAAAAAACTAGGAAGGTGGCGTGGAGGGGAGTGGTGGTGGTCAAAGGTGGAGAGAGTTGCAGAGGCGTGGATTGTTGAAATCTTATATTTGTATATTTTGAGGTATAAGGAATTTTTTATGGGGTTGAGAAGTTGAAATTGAAAAAAGGAATTTTATGTGTTTTACATCACATAGCATATGTAATATTTTTCTACGATTACGTTGCAGGAAAATTCGGACTCAACAAAAGGGGAGGCTATCGGGGGCGGAGCCATGGGCTCACCCGAACTTGTTTGAAATTTTTTCCAAGTATGTGGTCTGCTTGTGACAGTATAAAAAGTCAAAGGTCGATGATGTAATAAAAAAAGCTATTAGGCAAGGATAGAGGGGCTTACGCGCGATAAGCCTTATAAAATCAAGGGATGGTGTTTGTAATTAGTGGATGAAGATTTGGGGGCTTCTTATAATCACACACATATATATATATATATTGGTTAAATTTTTTTGAATATTAAAATTTAAGCGTTTTAATATTGATTTGCATTTGAAATTATTAACATATTTATTTGTTGGTTATTATTTATTAATGTTGATTTGCTTTTTAGATTGTTAAATATTAATATTAATGTTGATATTTGTTTTTAGGTGTTTATTAATATATTTATTTGTTGGTTATTATTTATTAATGTTGATTTGTTTATTAGATTGTTGAATATTGATAATAAATTTTGTTATTGAGGTTGATTTGCTTATTAGATTATTATTTGATAAGTTAATATTGGAATTAATATATTTATTTTATGGTTATTGTAGTTGATTCAATATTAGCTTAAAAAATTTTTAAACAAAAATTTTTTTTGGCCCCAGCTAAACAAAATTCCTGGCTCCGCCACTGGAGGTTATGGTAAAGAAACTCCAAATGGTTCAACTAAAAAAAAGTGGTTGAAATTAAATTTTCTTTTAAATAAAAATATAATAAATCAAATCTACAGAAATTAGATCATGTTTATTTAATTGAAAGATTATGATTTAATATTTACAAATATAAATTTAATGAAAGATAATGGGAAAAAATTAATTACTATTTGAGGATAGTTAAACATGTGTTTTCATATCTTATAATTAGAAATTGTTTTTTATAATCTGTAATATACACCAAATTAATCAAAGAGGACAGGCAAATAATTTTATTTATTTATTATTGAGTTAGTATTATGATACATACTATTTTTTTTTCTAATTTATTTATTCCACCCGCTGCACACACGTAGGGTGTGTTTCTGAAGCTAGTATATATAATAAAGGGCAAGGGCTTTTGAATGTTAAAATGTATGAGTGATAGAAGATTTAGCCATAGAGATTGCAAGAAGTATTTTTCAAGGGTGAATAATACCTTTGGCACGTTTTATGATTGGTATTTTTATATAATCACGAGCAATGATTTTTGAATTTTGAAAATGTATAAGGGATAAAGAATTATGTGGTTGAGATTTAAAATATTTTTTGAATGGTCGATAGTCCTTTTGGCACAGGTCACAAGCTAATATATTATAAACTAGGTAAGGACATGAGAATTATGAATAATTGTGTAATTGTCGCTTGTATTTCATCATAGAATGACAAGATTATATACATGACGGTGGGAAATATTCTAGGAAAGTCTCCCTAATTACAAAACTATAAATCAACAACCAGTATTCTAGAAAAAAGTAATTTTAGTGTGAGCAGAATATCTCAAAGTTGCATGTATATACGGTTTTCCTAATATAGAAAAACCAAATCTTCTTCATAAAATCTCCTAATATTCAGTAACAAATTAGCAAATATTCCAGCACTCCTCCCGCCTTCTCCCCAAGCTAGTTTAAAGATGTCTTCCATGGCCAGTTTGCTGATTAACTTGTCGAATTATCTCTGAGGTAGTCCTTTAGTGAAAAAGCCCTTTTAACACAGGTCACAACCTGTCGAATTATCTCTATCTTGGAGAACTGGATTATGAGTAATTGATATAGCTGTTTTATTATCACAGTAAATCTTCATAGGATATGGATTAAAGACGATTTTTAGTTCTTCTAATTAATATTCTTTTAATCCAGTTTCTAGCCACAACGTTTTTTTTTTCTTTGCCAAGTGACAAGGTTGCCTCCAATGAAGTGCTAAAAGGGCAGCTTTGATGCTCAAGCCGTCACTAGAATGCTAAATCACAATGCTTTTAAAAAAATCTTCCACTAAGAGTGCTCTCCATGCAATTTCTGAATTTGGTACTCCCTCCGTCCTAATTTAATTGTCCACTATTCTATTTATGAATGTTTCAAAATAGTTGTTCACTTTTCATATATGTCATTAATCATAACAATTTTTTTATTTCTAATATTATCTTTTAAGTTCTTCACACTTTTTTTATTTTAGATTCCGCCACATTTTTTATGAGTAGAAAAGTAAATGACATTTTTAAAAATAAATATTTTTTTTTAGAATAATTTCTATATTTTTTTAATTTTTAATTTTTTAAAATATGATAATTAAATTAAGACGGAAGGAGTATAATGTTCAAAAAGTCCACAACCTAATGATATTATTGATTTTTGTGTCCTGTCTTATTTCCCTGTGTCTCTTCCCAATTTCTTAAGGATGCCAAGAATCCTGGCAGCTGAAAGGCGGGCCCCACGTGTCGCAACAATGTGACAAAGCAAAACAATTGCTTTTCTTGCTTTCAAAGAAGTGGTAGGTATCTATCACAAAGATAAATATATCACACATAATACAATCATAAATATTAAAGTACTTTTCTGACTTTGCCCTCGCAAAATTAGAATTAACAATATGTTTTTATAATCATTAAATTTTCCCCCTAAAATCTCAAAGAATTACAAACAAATGAGTAACAATATATACTTCTTTTTTAGTGTAATCCATTGACTTAATTAACCCTAGTTCTTATGTAATTCTTTGAAAACAACAATAAAAATAAGGGCATAATCTATTTCGCATATAAAATGGAGGTAGAGTCAATAAAAACTAACTAAAAGGAAGACAGATCCTCTAAAGCCCATCTAGTTCGTGGAGAACTAATATTAACCTCCTTTATATAATTTACATTGTGTGACTTCATTCATCATTTTTTACAAATAAAATGATAAGATAATGCGTTAATAAATATGAGTCCCATACATGTAGCAATTAATCAGCTGTTTTTTCAGTTTACTAAATTTAATACTATAAGGCTCCGTTTGATTGCAAAGTGAAAAAGGAAAATAAATTGAGTTAGTTTTGATGAAAAAATGGAAAATAAGTTGAGTGATAGAGGTGATATCCTCTTGATTTTTGAGTTTTTCCATGAAGAAATTTTCTTTGTTTGGTGGTGAGTAAAAATTTTCCAACAAAAACATTAAAGGATGAATGATATATACTCATAAAATGAGTAACATCTCTCACCATATTTTCTATCTTTTCACACAAACTAACTAAATTTATTTTCCTTTTTTATCTTTGTAATTAAACGGAGCCTAATAAATCAAACTTTACTTCTTCACAAGGTATAAAATTAAAGTTCACTAAGCAAACATTCACTATAATTCAAATTCAAACACATAATTAAAAAATCAGAAGAAGAAAGTGATCAAAACTCCATATATGCACAAGGCCTGGTTGCCACCTTGGCAGCCTAGTATTATTATCGCGTTATTATTTCTTCCAGTTATCATTAATTTTTATTTATTTTTTATTTTTTTGCGTAGTGTTAGTCAAATTTTGACTAAAATAAAATTATGTATGTATCACCGGTGAGTAATGATAGCTGGTAAAACATATATAGTAATCATCATGCACAGGTGCGAGGTGGAAATAAAATTGTTTGATAAATATAATTGAATTTAAGAAAAAAAAGGGTGAACACCAGTGGACTACCACCGTCAATATTAGTAACCACCTTTGAATTTCAGTTTTCACCTTCATGAAACCTACCAATCAGTGTGCATGAGTGAGAAGAAATAAAAATGATTAATAAAAATGTAATTGACTTTTTAAAAACAGGTTTACCCTTGTGATGGACGGACATGTATTAAAAAGATGTGTTTGTAGCTAAAACAAATTTATAGAGGTAACTCTCTACGTATTGATGATAATTAATTAAGATCTCTTTTCGGCACTATTGGCGAAGCCATGATTTTAATTTAGTATGGGCTTGACTATCACCAAGCAAAAAATAAAATAAGTACAAAAAATAATAACATGACAATATATAAATATTCTTATGTTACACTATTAAACATCTATCACACAAAAAGATATCTAACTAAAGTGTTCTATTACAAAAATAGATGTCCAAATATATTTATTTTCAAGTTACAAAATTCATCTTTGGGCTTTAATATTTTGAAAACATTGAATCATGTGTTCATTTTAAATATTTTTGAACATATTGTTCTCAATGTATGCCGATAAAGAATCATTTATTAACTCCATCTCCTAATCAATTGCATAGTTGAGATTTGATGATTTTCATCGCAGAGAATGCCCTTTGTGATTCGTCCTTTCTCCCCCTTCATAAGTTTTCACGCGCTTCAATCCGAGCACAATGTTGAACACAAGAGAATGAGAGAGATTTACGAGTATAAATTCCTTTTTTTCTATTCTTAATTTTTTTTTCTATTTGGAATATTACTACAGAAGAAAACTCTTTCTCTTTATTTAATTTGTTGGCTTTTAGTAAAAGTTATTATAATTTTATTCTTAAGATTTTGAGACCCTACAGACCCAACTTAAAATATTAAATATTTACACAAAAGCTCTTATATTACTAAAAATAAATAAATAAAAATTCTCAAATCCATTAAGCCTCCATATGCATTCCCTCCGCCCTTGTTTATCAAGGATTGAATTGTTGAAGAAGCCCTCCTAACCCCATTTTTTTGTTTTTATAAAATATTAACGGACACTCTAGCTACATTAAAGGTGGATCCAACCTCAACTGGGGCGTAACTTAGCTCATTTTCTTTTACCTTTTTCTATTGATGTAATATGTAATACGTAAAGTTTTCAGTTCTAATTCAATTTAACTTAATTAAATATTTTTGTTAGTCCCTAGAGGTATTTTCAGTTTCGGTTGGAATAAGAATTTAGGAATTCAAACTTAAACTAAATATAAAAATTCGGTTTCGATTCAGTTCGGTTTCACTTTTTAAAAGTTACCAACCGAAACCTAGACCAAACTTTTCGGTTCAATTTTATTCAGTTCTATACTTTTATAAAACTAAAATAAAATATTTTATATATAAGGTAACACTTGAACAAATATGAACGAATAAAATTAAATCATCACGTTAATTAACGAATGAAGTCATAGTATTCAAGAACGTATGCACTATATGAATGATTGAATACTAATTTAAATACAATTAATTATCATGTATATCACTATATTATATTCAAGGTTCTTTGCGCAATTAAATTATATTAATACCTAGAATGTAAAGATTAAAAGTATGTGTAACAAAACTTTGTTATAGAGATTCATTTGTTTTATTGTCACTATATATTTAGTTCAGAGAAAATTTATTTTAGAGATTTATTTTCTGTTCTAATTAGAGATTGCAAATTTTATAGATATAAAATATTGAATAGTAAAGTAATATTTTTTTTAATCGTATACATAACGATTCGGTTTCGATTGGTTTGGTTTCGGTTCAGATTCTTTGTTTCGGTTTTGATTTCAATTTCAATTTTCCTTCGGTAAGATTTTTCACGGATCCGTTCTAGTCGGTTTGGTTTGAGTTTTCGGTTTTCGGGGTTATCTTAACACTCCTTTTAGTCGGCCACTACAAAATTTTTTTGACCCGCCCTTACTTTACTTTGCCTTACGACAATAGTAGGACTAGCAATTTTTACCCCAAAACCAACAACCTGACTAAAAAAAGGAGGTAACTGAGAGTTGGTTACCGACCGAAAATCGGTTTGGTATCGTTTTTAAGCTTGATAAAATTTGGTTTATACAGAACCTTTTTTTTGATAAAAACAAGTGTTAAAGCCCATTAAGTTCTCCTAGCTAATAAAACTTTCAGGGTCGTATAATTTGGGCAAGGAGCATATTACTCTTCTAGTGGGTGTAAGTTGGGCTAGTTTCATTTTGAGTTGAGTCTCTTAACCACTTAGCCTGTATGTCAACCTCTTCCTCAAAGCATCCTCCATTTTCCTTCTCTCTACCACCATAGATTGTGTGGAGTTCAAATATATTTCGTAAAATTAGGGCTTTCCATCTCAACTTTATTGCTCCACCATTCCGCTTCAGATCTCGGGTTTGAGATTTTCTTCGGTAAATTAAATTAGGGCTTTGTATATCGAGTGAAAATTGACATCTCTCTTTCCATTATTATGTATTGTTAATTTTTTCGGTTCACTTGTGTGTTTGTCAATTTTCGAGTGTAATAATTTCAAAATTTTGAAAGTAAAAGGCTAAATCCTAGTGTTTGTTCGGAAAGGATGGTCATCTCGTAAGGGTATATATGATATTTTAATTGTTCTGACATTATATGTATTGATAAATATATACCACCCCTATAGGTTAAATTTTTCTTGAATATAATTTTATTTTTTTTATATATTTTTCTTTTGGATAATCAAATTCATTGATGAAAATTTTAACCACCCAAAATGTAACTCAACTAATAAAATTCATTTCTTGATATTTTTATTTATTTTTTTATTAAATGTGTTTGCTTTAATTTTAGAAAAAAATGTCATTAGAATTTGAAATGTCCGTAAATATTGTATGTAATATATAATTTCAGTTTTTTACAAAACATATTTATAAATAGTGTTTTAGACACCAATTAAAATTAATAATTTCAAGATATATTTTGGTTTTTTCGAAAATTTTATTAAAAATTGTAACCCAACCGATTCATTTCCTATCCTATCCGATATAATTTCTATCCCAAAACTTCGGTAACCAATCCGACGCGCCAAAATCCGTAACTGAATTGATTTTATTGGTAAAGTATTAGTCTTAATTTTAAATGTACCGCAATTCTCGGTTCAGTAACCGAACAAATCAAGCCCTAGACAATAGTATTAAAATATACTTTAAATTGCGTATTAGTTGGTAATATTTGTGTAATTCCTATCATATTTACATCATGCCACATTTATCTATATGTTTTTAATAATAATAATAATAATAATAATAATAATAATAATAATAATAATGTGTTTAACAACACATATCTAACTTGAATAAATTTGAGCAAAATGCAAGGTACCGATTCAAATGAGTTTACCAGATATCTATAATCTACAAATAAGATCATTAAAAAGAATCAATATAGTATTTTAATATTTCAATTGTACCATGTCAGTGTGAATTAAATTTTACAAGGATTTGAATATATCTATAATCTACAAATAAGATCATGCATATCTAATAGGGGAAGATTTTTTTTTTCTTTAATGACATAGATTAAGTAAGTGTAGGGGTGTTTATGGTCTGGTTGACCTTACACATGGACCGGACCACTTTGAACAATTCGGTTTCAATCGATCCAAACGGTCTGAACTTTTTCAATAGGCCTATTTTATTTCGACTTGCTAAAATATTTTAAACACAAGAGCCCATTTTTCAGCCCATTGTTTGGACTTGGGTCGGTCCATTGGCATGGATAATGGTACAAATTTTGCTCCCTCTTTAGCCTATTTCATTACACATTTTGTTACAAAGTGTTATTTTGTTGTGGCAAGTAATATTAATATATACCAAAATTTTATCCATAAATAAAGTAATAGTAAAAAATTATTATTATTATTATTATTATTAATTATTATTATTATTATTCTTATTATTATTATTTGTATTTAAGAGGCAATATTTAATTTTTCTCAAAAAAATTTAAGCAAACAAATCCTTATAGCTTTAACTTTATAACTAAATATTAATATAATAATATAAATTTTTATTGTTGTTGTTGGTGGATAAACATGGTACCATGGATTAAATTTATTATTTGTTCGTTGTATAGTCCAAAATACTCGAATTGCTTAGATTTAGTTTAGTTTAATCTTATATGACATATTATTTTTAGATAAATTAAATACAGGAATTTACTTTTGCATCTGAAAGGAAATGGAATGGCCGGATATTTGTCATAGTATTTGGTGGCGGATTATTTTTTTTATTGTTTTTTTTGGTTATCATTAGTATATTTTACTTTTGAATCACAGATTCAATAGTATCTATTTGATAAATTGTTCAATTGTTCATACTTCGATTATATCTTTCTATTGCAGTTACATGCGTTCTAAGGTCATTTGTTGAAAAACATAAATATGAAAAAAAAAAACAAAAAAAGAGAGAGTGGAAGATTCTAGTATGTCCTTTAGTATTATCATATGCGGAAATTTTTGCTAAACTTGTAAATTGTATTAGATTGATGGTGAGTAAATTTCTTAACAAATTTTATTACAATTACATGCAGCTACACTTGATTTATTTCTTTGGAGAGTCTAAATGACGCATCAAAGGGCTTTATGGTGAATGATAGTATTATCCTTGAAGCGGAAATTACAGCTTCGTCCTTGGTTAAAGTATAATCTCAAATTATGAATTTCATTGTATATGTTGAATAATTCATATTAATCTTGAATTATGAATTTCATGCTATATATTGCATAATTAGCATTATTTGTATTTGCTTTAATTATTGCGGCAATGTGATTTTTACATCTTTCCTTTTGTTCTTTTCTCTATGGGCTATTAATTAAGAAATTTTGTTTTAGCTCCATTCAAATTTCTTAGTAAGAAAAAAAAAAGGAAAAATTATGTTCTAATGGAATTTAAGCAAACAAATCCTTATAGCTTTAATAAGTTTATAACTAAATATTAATATAATAATATAAATTTTTATTGTCCTCTCGCCCCCCCAATCTATCTTTGGTTTTGTTCTTTCTACTATTTCAATTTTATGACTAAATATTAATATAATAATAAAAATTTTGGTTGTCCTCTCACCCCTAAATCTTTCTTTGGATTCATATGCACTAGGGAGAGAGCTCTTTAATTTGAAGGAAATCTCCAACATGCGGATAAAATGTGAGATAATGGATCATCATTTGTATAATCAGTAATTTAAATTTGACATTATGAATTCAATTGAGCTGATGTTATTTAATGATAAATGTTTAATTATTAAAAAATTTAGCAGTTTGAGGAGGTTATTAACTCTCCGGGTTGGCTTCTCCGTATTGTTTCGAATGATTTATGTTAATGATTTAAAAAAATAAATAGTTTATTACACATCTGAATGATTAAAAGTCTACAATTAAGCATTCAGAGGGAAAAAAAAGAAAAAAAAAAAGAGAAAAAGTGCCCCCTAACTCACACTAATGCACTACACCAAATTAAATATTAATTTTATTTTGCACCTTAAATAATAAATTCTAAAGACGGTTTTTATCCTTAAAATATAATTTGTGGCAATCAAACTCACTTGCTTATTTTCTTCCAATTTTTCATTTGGCAATCAACATGAGGGAGCATGTGTGTTTTTGAAGTTAAATTTCAAGTTTGTGTTAATTTCAACAAAATGCAAACCTGAAATAGATGAACAAATGACAAAAGTCAGTTCACTGCCATAATGGGGATAATGAAATTTGAGAAATTAGAAAGGGGATTAGGGTAGTTTATTTTAATTTCTATTATTGTTCACATAAAATTTTTAGGAATTTTTTTTTTTGCTTTTTCTTAGCTTTGGTAATACTAATTGGATCAAAAACTTATATTCTTTTTTATTAACTTCTGAAAAAAAGAATTTATTTTCTCATTCCTTTTTCAGCTTTGTGACACTCATGTTTGTCTACCATGATCAAATTCACCCTTTACAAAAGAAAATAAAATCAAAACATATGTTGCGGCAACAGTGGACCACATGCAGTAAATTAATATGATGGATTAATCAAAACATTTTTTTTATTTGTTTTATTGTCATGTATGTTAGTAAAGTAAAATAACAAGAGATCAGGACTCAAAAAGAATAAAAAAATATAAGTGATTTACTTGTGAGGCATAAGTTTAATTATTGCACATCAAATGTTTAAATTCTGTGACAAGTATAATTGTATTAAATTAAAAAATTTCGGGAATAAAATATGCGATTTTAAAATATGACACTACACGACATAATATTGTTTGAAAATTATAATCTTGTTTGCCTAATGGTTCATGTCCAAATTTTAATATAAAACACGAAATCGATTTATATAATTTTATTTTTACTAGCATTAATCTTTAGCATGTTTGCTGTATCATTTTCATGTTAATTAACTAACACAAAATTGTATAATATCATATTTTTTTTTTATTTTTTAACAACATCATAATTGTATCTTAGGTAGCGTTTGTTTCTTGTCTGAATTCTGAATCTAAAGTACCCAAAAGACTGAAACTGAAGTCTAAAGACTAAAACATTTGATAAAAAAAAATTGAATTGAAAACTGAAAACTGAATTTGAAAAAACTGTTTGTTCAACTCTAAAAACTGTATCTGAAAAAATGTTGTTGAAGGTAGCGTTTATTTGTGTTTTTTGGTGTTTAGGGATAAAATAGGTAATTTACAATAGTGTGTTTTAAGTTTTCAGTTTTAAGCGGCTAGTTTGCCGCTTAAAATTTTTGATAGTTTTAAGTGGTAAAATTTTAGTTGTCATTTAATTTTTTTAATTAACAAACAACTTTCACACTGCCTTAATTTGAAAACTTTAGGTATTTAGATTTAAGTTGCCAAAACAAACAACCCCTTAAATCTAAACTTTGCCTCCTTTTATGTTTTAAAGCATAACTAAAAGAGGTAGTTCATGACAAAAATGGTGTATGCAACTATTCAAACTTTATTGCTCACATTAAAAGAGGAGGAAAGCTTCTGAAATATTCAGAGGCATATTAAGAGGTTCCATATAAATAGTTAACCAAACAAACACCTCAACTTACCTACGACATCTGAGTTTTGAAACAAACGCACTATTAGTTTTCTTTTTTACCGCCGTGTTGTGTGGTTTTGCCACACATATGTTAAAGCCCATTAAGTTCTCCTTGCTGATAAAACTGCCAGGGTCGTATAATTTGGGCCAGGGTCGTATAATTCCTCTATTTTCCTTCTCTCTACCACCATAGATGGTGTGGAGTTCAGATCTATTTTGTAAAACTAGGGTTTTCCATCTCAACTTTATTTCTTCACCATTATGCTTCGGATCTCGGGTTTGAGATTTTATTTGGTAAAATTAGGGCTTTGTATTTCACTGACATATCTCTTTCCTTGTTCGCGCCAATTTTCGAGTGAGATTTTGGAAGTAAATATATCTGTAATCTACAAATTAATAACATCATGCATACGTCACACTAATGATCTTGAAAAAAATTTCTCAGAATCTCTTTGAATCAAGCCATCTCATTTTTCTAGCATTGTATGTACCGTTAAATTTTTCTTATTTGGGAATTTTGCTTTTGTGTTTGCTTAATTTATGATTTAATCGTGTTTTAGTATTAATTTCAAGAGATTTTCAGTTTTACTAAAAATTGTAGCCGAACTGGCTAAAACTTTAGTACGTAACCAACAAATCGACAACGGTATTAAGGGTTTGGTTGAGTAACCGAACCGAATCTAGCCCTTATTAAAATTTACTTTAAATTGCATATCAATTGATAATATTTGTGCAACTCTTATCATATCTACACCATGCCACTTTATCTATAAGTTTTTAGCAATAATAGAAAAAATAAAGAAAATTGTTTAGCAACATATATCTAACTTGGATAAATTTGAGCACAAATCAAGGTACCGATTTAAAGGATTTTACTAGACATCTATAATCTACAAATAAGATCATTGAATAGAATGAATATAGTATTTAAATATTTCAACTTTACCATATCGGTATGAGTTAAATTTTACAAGGATTTGAATATATCTATAATCTACAAATAAGAAAATGCATACCTGATAGGGTGTAGACACCCCGATCCGTGACCCCTGCAAGAACCCTAACGACCTTTGAGAACTACTGTTTTTGGGTCTGGGACCCACCCGAGCACCCGAAATTACCCTAGGAGGGTTTGTTGGCAACAAACATGTTTTTAAGAGAGATTGTCGCACGACATATCACATTGTCGCGCGACAATCCCTGATATGTCGTGCGACAATCATTCCTATGTCGTGCGACAAACCCCTCTGCACCCGACCAACCACTTTCTGACACATCACAGTGTCAGAATCCATCACTTCAGCCGTTTGTTGCGCGACAAATGCATATGTTGCGCGACAAACAGGTACAGTGAACAGAGATGTCGCGCGACACTTGCCCTTTTTGGCGAAATGTCGCGCGACATTCTTCCCCGAGCACTATAAATAGGCCAACACCCCCAAGGGTTCTAGACGGCAACTTCTCGCCACAATTTCTATACTAAAATTCCTTATTCTCTCTCATATTTTCTAATCTTTAAGCCTTTTTCGGAAGCATCTGCGATAACATTTATTTCCGCAAGAGTCTCGGATCTAATCTTGGCACCCGGAGTGCCACCTTCTAGAGTCAGACCGCTGGAAATATTTCTATGAGGAAAAGCTAATATTCGCCGGAGGTCTTCTCTGCCGTATTATATTTTCTCTCTCTTATTCTTATATATATCGTCGGGAAGGTAACTAAGTCTCTTCTAGTAATTAAATAAGATATTTGTATATTAGTTTTATTGTAGACTTGTTTAAAACTCGATTTTTCTAACTAGGTCGATCCCCGTCCTAGTAAGCGAAGTGGCGACATAGTTGTGGTAGATTCCTAACGCGCTCGAAAAACAGGTTTTCATTAGTTATTTCTAGAAAGCAGTAGAATATCAGTAAAAGCATCCAAGTTTTCCAACATAGAATAAACATATAAGACCACTAGAGACCGAAAGGGCGAAATGGGTGCTTAACACCTTCCCAAACCCTAATATAGTTCCCGAACCCTATAGAATCCTGGTTTCGTAGACAAACGTGTAAAGAAAGGCTTATCTGTAGCTTTCCCTCTTACACAATCATTTTGTCCGTTTTCTCGTAAAACGTACTGGCGACTCTGAACGAACCCTCTTGCATCTAGAAATAGGATAGAGGGACTCCCGATATGAATTATCAACACATAGAAGCAAATGGAACAACGGAATCCTTTTCGATGTTTCAGACGCCCACTAACGGGAACGAGAACCCGGGGGTCGCATTTGCGGATTCTCACATAGGGGAAGATTTTTTTTTCTTTTTTGTTAATGACATAGATTAAGTAAGCATAGGGCTGTTCACGATCCGGTTAACCTTAAACATAAACCGCACCACTTTGAACAATTCAGTTTCGATCGGTTCAAATGGTTTGAACTTTTTCAATGAGCCTATTTTATTTGAACTTGTTGAAAAATTTTAAACACAAGAGCCCATTTTTTGGACTTGGGCCGGCCCACTGCCATGGCTATTAGCTTTTAGCTTTTAGCTTTTAGCTTTTAATTGTAGTGTATGAAGTATGTAAATACAAGTTAATTAACTATAACACAGTGTTTGTTTACTATATATAAATTTGCTAATGAGTACTAGTAGGGTTTTGTTGGTTGATTTTGTTTGTTTTGAAGTAAACCCATTTCCTGGTTTAGAAAGATGGATAGGGTTAAATAAGAAAAGGAAAAAGAGAAATATATATTAAAAACAAGTTGTATATTGATATATCCAGCCCGGTCAGATTTTTGTGCTACTTTTGTTCTTTAGACCGAAGACTGGGTTGTTTCAATTCGGTCCACTTAAACTTAAACCAGAAGGAACCGTTGTACAAAAAGACCAAAAAGAAGCCCTATAATTCGGTTCGGTCTAGTCTGATTTTTGCATACTGAACTAAGTGTATATACATTGTTTAACCACCGCAACTTATTGGATCCACCTTTTCCTTCTTCTCTTTAATTTTATTCTTATTTTTTGCTTTTTTATCTAGGGACAAAGTCAGGATTTCACGTTTGGGTCCATAGGGGAGAGGGGGCGTGAAAATATATGTAAGTTATAGTAAAAACAATTTAGTTTTTTTTGGCTTCCAAATCTCTATTAAATATTTAGCTGCGAAAAGTATTTTGTGCAATTGTTTTATAACATAAATACTCATTTTTAGAGATTTTTTTTCTGACACATGCATTTTGTTACAAAGTATTAATTTTGTTTTGGCAAGTAAAATAAATACCAAAACTTAAGCCATAAATAGAGTAATAATAATAATTATTATTTATATTTAAGAGGCAATATTTAGTTTTTCTCAAAAAAATTTATGCAAACAAATCCTTATAGCTTTAGTTTAATCTTATATGGCGTATTATTTTCATACAAATTAAATACAAGAATTTACTTTTGCATATATATCCGAAAGGGAATGGAATGGCCGGATATTTGTATGCGGAGTTCAAATTGAGGATCAAAAGCCAACTTAATAGTACTGTTGAGGAGAACACAAGTTTGTTGTTTATGATTTTAGCTAATTAATTTTTCCCAATGCATTGTCAGTTTTTTCAAAATCTTGATTAAAAAATTGTTTTTATTTTTATTTTTTGGTTATCATTAGTATATTCTACTTTTGAATAACAGATTCAATAGTATATATTTGATAAGTTATTAAATTTTTCCTACTTCGGTCACATCTTTCTGTAACAGTTACATGCATGCGTTCTATGTTAGAATATATGTTAGCTGTATATTAGTTTTTCAACTCATGCCAACAAATGGTGAGTTAGGAGTAGGCTTTATTGATCCTCCTTTAAAGAGGGTTATAGTGATCCTTGCATTTGATTTGTGAATGCAATAAAAAGTGAGGGGCTTATCATAAAAAGTCCTACTCAGGGAGAGTGGTAAACTAAATTCTTCTTTGTGGGGCCGACTAAATTTTGATAGTGGTCAATACGCAATATAGACCAAAAAAAAAGAAGAAAAAACTTCCGACGATTTCCATGAAAGCATCTTTAACGATAATGTAAAAATTGACTTGTAAATCTTATTAGTCAGTTTACTTTTACAAAAAAACTTGAATATTAAAAAAAATATGCTCCAATAGTACTTTTGCATCCAAAAGGAAATGGAATGGCCGGATATTCAAATTGAGGATCAAGAGCCAACTTAATAATACTGTTGAGGAGAACACATGCAAGTATGTTGTTAATGATTTTAGCTAATTAATTTTTCCAAATGCATTATCAGTTTTTTCAAAATCTTGATTAGAATTTTATTTTTTTTGTCATTAGTATATTTTACTTTTGAATCATAGACTAGATTCAACAGTATCTATTTGATAAATTGTTCAATTGTTCCTACTTTAGTCACATCTTTCTGTAGTAGTTACGTGAGTTCTATGTTTTAGAATATATGTTAGCTGTATATTAGCTTTCCAACTCATGCCAACAAATGGTGACTTGGCTTATTGAACTCATAATATCAACCTCTAATATCTTATTGAACTCATTGGGAAAGGAATCTTAGGTAGTGTTTATTTAGGCCATTTCTAATGGTAATTTTTATTTTTGTATTTTTATCGTATGTGTCATAGATCTTGCAGAAAATTTCTATATCTAATTGGTAATATATTTCAATGGGTAAAAAATGATAAAAAAAAATAGTCTCTAATAATATATTATTTCTTCTCTATTGTCATTTATTTAAGAAGAGAGAAAACAAATTCACTAAGCAAATATTCACCATAATTCAAATTCAAACATACAATAAAAAAAAATCATCAAAAGAAGGGGTCCAAACTCTATGCATAAAGCCTGGTTGCCACCTTGCCAGCTTAGCAACGAGGCAGGTTATTATTGTCACGTTATTATTTCTTCCAGTTACTATTAATTTATTTTATTTATTATTTATTTGTTTACGTAGTGTTAGTCAAATTTTGACTAAATTAAAATCCTGGTGAGTAGTGATGATTGGTAAAATATAGTAATCATCATGCATGGGTGAGAAGAGGGAATAAAATTGTTTGATAAAAATATAATTGAATGTTAGAAAAAAAAGGGTGACCACCACTAGACTACAACCGGTCAATACTAGCGAGCACTATGCATAAGTGAGAAGGAAATAAAGACCGAAAAAAGAGCTATAATTCGGTTCAGTCCAATCAGTCCATTCGGTTCAATTCGTTTTTTGCATACCCCTAAGTAAGAGTAACCACCGCAACTTATTGGTTCCACCTTTTCCTTCTCTTTAATTTTATTCTTATTTTTTGGTTTTGTTTCTTTAGGGATAGAGTTGAGATTTCATGTTTGGGTTCATAGGGAAAATTAAAGGGAACGCAAAAATATATATAAGTCGTAGTAAAAAGAAATTTAATTTGCTTTCACTTCCAGATCTCTATTAAATATTTAGCGGCAAAAAGTATTTTGTGCAATTGTTTTATAACATACATACTCATTTTAAGGAATTTTTTTTTCATACATATTTTGTTACAAAGTATTAAATTTATTATGGCAAGTAATATTAATACCAGAACTTTAGCTATTCATAAAGTAAGTAATAACTATTATTTATATTTGAGAGGCGTTATTTAATTTTCTCAAAAAATATTAAGCAAACGAATCCTTATAACTTTAATCACTAAATATTAATATAGAAATAAAAATTTTCAGTGTCCTCCTCACCCCTTAATCTATCATTATAGTTTTGTCTCAAAAACAATACGACGTAGGTATTGTTGGAGATTTGATTCGCATGCATTAGGGAGAGAGCGCTCTTTAAAGGAATTTCCTAGTGGAAAAAAAGAAATTTTTTTTTAATTCTTCTTTGTGGGGGTGGGCCCACTAAATTTTGAGAGTCGTCAATACGCAATTTAGACTTAAAAAAAATAAAATAAAAAAAATAAATAAATAAAGAGAAAGACTTCCGAAGACTTTCATCAGGGCATTTTTAACGGTAATGTAAAATTAACTTGTAAATCATGTGTCAATCCACTTTTACAGAAAACTTGAATACTAATTTTTTTTTGCTCCAATGGTATTTTTATAAAGTCTCGTGTAAATTTTAAAATAACCAATAAGATTTCAACACTTGTTAATTATTAATTTAAGTGATTTATTATTATTTTTTGTTGAGATTTTTTATAAATAATTCTGTAGTCACAATGGATCTTAATTTGTACGTATTGATGATCATATTTTAAAAATATATATATATATTTTTATCAAAATTCATATTTTACATTTGAAGTTATTATATTTTAAAATTTAGGTATTAATGAGTATATTTTTAAATTTTATTTAAATTTTAAATATATAATTTTTATTAAAAATAATGTGGTATTGTAAAATGAGAATATATTTTACAAAATCATTTTATACAAATTTATATTTTAAAAGACCGTTGAAGACAAAAAAAATTACAAGCTATGTAAGTTTTATACAACACAAAATCATAAAAAAAACACTATTGAAGATGCTCTCGTAGACCAAAAAAAGAAAAGACAAAGAAAGACTTCGCTCTCTTAAGTCAATGGAAAAGGAAACTAACTTGACTCCAAGTCGCGGATAAAATGTGGGCTAGTGGATCATCATTTGTTTCTTTTATTCTTCCGCTATATTTTCTACATGGAAGAATGTGCACTCGGACAAGTTGTCTTAGTCCCTGTAGAAGAATGTGCACTAGAGTACAAGCTGTTTCGAGACTAAGAGTGTGCTTGTTTTCTTGAAATCTTTAATTGATGAATATTAATTATTAAAAGTTCAATGCTAAATGTTGAGTTAAATCTATGATATATATTTTTTAATGATGAATTCTTGAACATTAAAATTTTTTTCCATTAACCTCTTATGATTTAAAAAAAAAAAACAAATAATTCATTTCACATCTAAATGGTTAAAATTCTACAATTAAACATTCATAGGAAAAATCATGCACCCCGTCAATCACACTAATGCACTACTCCAAATTAAATATTAACTTTAATTTGCACCTTAAATAAATTTTAAAGATGGTTTTTATCCTTAAAATATAATTTGTGGCAATCAAACTCACTTGGTCATTTTCTGCAATTTTTTTAACTTGCAATTAGTACAAGGGAGCATATATGTTTTTCAAGTGCAATTTTAGGTGTGTATAATTTCAGCAAAATGAAAACCTAAAATAGATGAACAAATGACAAGAGTTGCTACTGTAATGGGGATATGAAGACTTTTGTCATTTAATTTGTTTCATACGTTTAGTCTGTAATTTGCCAAAATCGCCCTTGAGAACAATCCATGACTCGCTCGTGCTAGTCATTTTTAAATAATTGGCATTGAGTAAGTTAGTTTGATTGCCTCAAATTATATTTGCGGGGTGCAAACTGTCTTAAAAACTTGTTTATGGTGCAAAATGAAATCAACATCTAGTTTGGGGTCTCATTTGTATCATTTAATCTAATTTTGACTAAAAATATTTGCCTTTTTGACAATATCTTTGCAATGCATTCTTTACAATGGACATGAGATTTAAGAAATTAGAAAGGGGATTAGGGTTTGGGACTTAAACTCAAGTCCTCATATATGCTATCATTCTAGTGGTTATTTCACTGTCATTGGGCGAAAGCCCAAGTCTTGTTTAACAATACATTGGACAACATATCTATAATGTTATCTCTGCATTATTTTTTCAAGACACTTAATAAAGTAATATAAGGCAATATTGAGTGAGGTTCAAACCCCAGAAGTGTGTATTCGGGATAATGAAAGGAAAGCTTCTAGGCTTTATCGTCAGTAAGAAGGGTATTGAGATAGACCCTGCTAAGGTTAAAGCAATATAAGAAATGCTGGAATCTCGCACAGAGAAAGAAGTCCGAGGATTCCTAGGGAACCTACAGTACATCATTAGCTTCATGTCCTAACTCATTCAAACTTGCGAGACCATCTTCAAGCTCTTGATGAAGTCATCACCAGGGAATAGGACAAACAATGCAAGGAGGCATTTATTAAAATCAAGAGCTATGTCTCCAATCCCTAGTGTTAGCCCCACCCTGGCTAAGGACCTCACTATTGCTATACCTAACCATCACGAGAGTAGCAGCCAGGGCAATGCTGGCCCAACATCTAGGCACCACTCAGAAGGAGTATGCCATCTGTTTTGTTAGTAATAAGCTCTTTTCCTACAAGATAAACTACACGCTGTTGAAAATTCATGTGCAGCTCTTGTCTAGGTAACATAAAAGCTCCAACACTACATGCTGGTATTCCCAGTTATCCTAGCCTCCATGATCGACCTGTTAAAGTATCTTTTTAAAAAGACGGGTCTTTCGATTGCATGGAAAAATGATTGTTCCTTCTTTCGAAATTTGACATCACATACATAACCCAGAAGTTAGTCAAGGGCAAGATAATTTTCGACTATCTGGGTAATTGTAATACCCTGTTCTTTTATTCCACCGCAATTGCCTTCATTCGATCGCTTTTTTCACCTCGGATGGTGAAATCTCAATTTATAGAGTTTCGTAGTGCTCTGGCACCTTGCATTAGTCGTATTAGTCTACTTACACTTGTGTGAGTGATCATTTAGTGATTCAGGTGGTCCGAATTGATTTCGGGTTGTAAATGGTGAGTTTCGGTCTTACGTAATTAATGGTTTTTAGCCAACTTTGGAGCTATTTAACTTTTCCGTCTATTATCTGATTTAGTTTTCATTTGCGCCTATGTTTAGGTTTCATACCATTCTACAACCTTCATATTTTGATCAAAGCCAATTCTTACTCCTCATTGGTCAAAATAGCGTCTGAAGTAGGCCGGTTAGTAAAATCTGATCATTCGGTAGTGCTTCGGCAGAGCGCTGTCTTCGGAGGATTTATGAGAATTATCTATCCAGAATTGGGGAGACTTCCCCTTAATAAGTTGTAGATCTTTGAATTATCTTTCCGTGGACATAAACATCACCCCAATCTGAGTTCCGAGCAAGAAGTTATGACTAAAATACCAACAGTGGTCAGTGCTGTGGGAAACAGGCTTTGGCTGAGAGCTCCCAAGATCGATCTTGGGATGTCCAAGATCGATCTTGGAGCCATGTGTGTCGAATTTTAACCCCTTTTAATCCCATTTTATCACCATTTATCACCCCAACACACCCAATTTGACCCATACACATCCTCAACTCCTTGAGAGTTCTAGTGAGAGAAAGTGAGAGATTCTTGAGGGCTTTGATGATTTATTTATCATAAACCAAGATTGATCCCTAAATCTACACCCTTATCACTATTCATCATCTTCCTCTTCATGTCACTACCATTGGAGCTTAAGGGGGAAGCTAGGGCTTTCGGATTGTGGCGCCTACACTTCTCGAAGCACTTCAATTATGAGGAATATCAACTATAGAGGTGGGAACACTAATACTAAACGTATTATTCAAAGTATTATGTGTTGAATTAGAGATTTTTATCATAATGGGCATTCTTCTTAAAAACCCAAGGTTATATTGCTTGTATGTGGGTTAGGTTGCATAAGCCTTCAATTGGTGGTTAATAATAGTTGAATATCACTTAGATTACATAATTGCATAAGTAGTTACACATTTGAATTAGAATACTGGAAGATTTGTATAGAACCCACTTTGTAGTCAACATGACTATGCTAGAAATTGGGAATTTCTAGTATTACTCCCATATGCCGATTAATTATAGTTTATAACTAATGGATATACATATTTATGCGAGTGAATACACATATATGAAACTAGTCTTATGATTTCCATAAAAAGCCACCAAGAGTGAATAATATGAGATCGTTTTCGAGCGTTTGTATAAATATGCGATCTTTAAAGCTATTGATGAGATTTTATCGTAGTATGTCCTAGATATACGTAGTAAAGAACATTATAAACCAATCTTGGCGAGATTTGGGAAAGACACTAAATTACTTACGGAACGGCCCTTGAATCATACATATGACTTGCTAGGCTCAAAGATTAGCAATTAAAGTATGCCATTTGGCTTGAAATGCGTGAGAAGAAATAATCCGACATGGGGGTTGGAATTGAATGGCATGGAACTACACGGTTTATTATAGATGATATGGATTCATGTGAAAAGTGTAATAAATACTTACTTGGCATTTGATAACACAAATGATGCTTGTATATGGCTGGCTATGTATATACATGAATGTGTTATATATATTGTGTTCTATTGCATGGCGAAATGATATTGATATGATGTTGTGACATCTATGTTGTATATACATGTTGTTAATAGATGTTGACCTATATTGTGTTTTTGTTGATATATCTGGAATTAAACGATAAATATGGTATTTGTAGTTTTCATATTATAAGACCAGGGGCACCGGGCTATAAATGCCAGGCCGGAGGTACCATTATATAAATACCATTGTATACGTATACATGTGCACCATATTAAGGCTGGAGGTACCGAGATATAAATTCCAAGCCGGGAGTACCGGTACTAGTCGTAACTTGAGTAGAGCCACCTAAGCGGACAAGGGAACGGGCTACCTAGTACAATGCAGTGGTAGCTGCCTGTTATGTTATCGTATCGATGTATATTTCCTTCCCGCGGATGAGTTTCATAGTCCTGTATTTTATAGCTTCCCTGGCTTGTGGATTAGATCATGTGGCTCTATCAACGGGATTGTGTGTTCCAGAAAGTAGTAGCCCTACACTTAGGTGAAAGATCCTAAGGTAGTTGCATCCTCGGAGGAACGTGCTTGTACGGGTGTCCTTCTTGTTAAATATTTGGAGTGTTGTCCCCGAAAAAATGTCTTACGTGGGTTTATCTCCAAATGAATTATAAGTAAGGACCGAGTCCCAGGGCAGTTCGCTACTTAGAGGAGACATGATTAGTTTAAAGCTTGGAGTCCTTCGGGAACCGATGCTCTAAGCCTAGTGACCGCAGGGTCTAAGCTTGAGGCTTTATACAAGAGATATGACAGATTGATCCTTATCTATCAAGATGGAATCCCACCACTTGGTCCAACAAAAACGTATTTTAATTCATGTGTTAAGAGTTACCAAGCAAAATATGTAGTCCAAGTGGATTTTTAAGTAGACAAAACAAATAACTCCAAATTACAATTCTAATAACCTATTTATAACATATAGGGACTATTTGAACCATCAATTTTATAAAACCAACAAAACCCCATCATTCACACATAAACCCATTTAGAATAGTTAGGGTTTTGTCAAGAACAAGAGGTGAAATCATAGTATATTAATAAAAAGCTTAAAAGTAGATTTTAATACTAGATTCCCACTTCAATTGAAGCTTTACAACGAGTTTGGAGGATTGGATTGAAGAATAGTTGCCAAATCTTGAAAAAGCACAAGCCCTATGTCCCCTTGAAGCTTTAATAGTGGAAAGAAGCATGAAGATGAAGATGTAAGTGATGATTGTAACACCCCGGGCTTCGACCCTGGCAGGATATTGTCCGCTTTGGGCTATATGGTCCCACTCACCCTCACGGCTTTGTTCTTGGCAGGGCTACATGATCCTACTCAACCCCCAAAACGCGTCCTACCAGTTAGGTTCCCAGGTGCACATATATGGGTCTCAAGGGATTTACATCCTCCATTCTTAAAGGGAACTTCGCCCTCGTCAACACACCGTACTCTGTGGGGTCCGCTCTGATACCATTTGTAACACTCCGGGCTCCGACCCTAGTAGGATATTGTCTGCTTTGGGCTACATGGTCCCACTTACCCTCACAGCTTTATCTTGGCAGGACTACATGATCCCAAATATAATGTTATTGGATTTATGTTCACTTTGATGGAATTTAATGTAATACTCAAAGATAATGTTCTATCCAAGTATTTCCTGGCATACGTGTGTATATCGAGGTTGTATAACCTATAATCTACCATTTATTATAGCAAAAATATTCTAAAATCTCCAATTTCCCAAATTCTCTAGTTTACATGCTTCACCTCCAAGTGGGTTCGTTAGAAAACTAAACATATACATGTCAATTATGTAAATCATTGATAAACAATGTTATTAGGGTAATAATTTCTCATTATACATCATTCATAACCTAAAACAAATTACTTCCCGCTCACAACCCCAAATTACTCACCAACTAGTTTTTATACACAACTATAGAATGGGTATGATATACAAGTGCGTGTAATGGACTATAACAAGATGAGGGTATTTAACACGGGATATATGAGTGATAATATACTCATACGCATCACTAATTTGGCCCTAAAACAACCCAACCTCATACGCGCACTTATAAACCTAGAGTTTTTATGTAAAAACCCCATTTGTAATGAAATCTTTGATTCAAGAGTAATAAGTTGGAAATCTCTAGTTGGAGTAAGTTAAACGAATAACAAATAGGGTATTAAATTCATCAATTTCAACAATAAAGCCCCATCTCATTATAAATCCCAAAATCCACATATATGGATATATACACAACCTAGGTTTTGATCGAAACTTGGTGTACAATTAAAATCGAACAATAATAAGTTAGAATATGAGTTTTAGGAGTAGGTTCCCACCTTAGAGAAGCCATATTTCGAATTAATGATGCGTGGCCCTGAATTTTCGAGCACCAATCCCAAGCTCAGCTGCCATGGAGGTGTGTAGGTGGAGAAGATGATGAATAATTATTTAGAAGATGGGTTGGATGCCTTTTGAGCTTAATCTTTGGACAGGGGATGAAAATCCACCAAAACCCTTTTAATTTCCTCACTATATCTCTCTCTAAAAGCTCTCCAATGGCTGTGTTGGTTGTGTATTGATTTGCTACATATATATATATGTGTGTGTGTGTGATGTAATGATGAGATGACATAGTTCATGTGAGGTCCCGGGTTGGTCTCTAATGATTGGGACCTTAAGTTGGGATATAGTGCCCTTGGGTGAAAGACCCAAAATCGTGCACGAAAACGAATGAGAGGCCCTGCTGCCGCGTGGGTGAAAGGCCATGGAATGCAAACCTGGTGATGCTTGGACGATTTGAATTATTATTATTGTGATGGTCGAGGCTGTGAGGGCTTTTGAGAGACATTGTCTCGAATGATACTAATAAGCCACAATGACGGATGTGGCGGTGGTTTCGATATATATATTGTTGTGTTGTATTTTATATTGTTTTATATATATTGCCTCCGGTATATTATGAATATATATATAAATATATATATACGAGTATCGATGCGGATACGTGGAAAGCATGTAGATATGAGATTAATCTATCAGTGTATATTGAACGTTAAATACTAATAACCTAAGTGGCCAACATAGTACACGAATGACTAGATGGGAGGAATATCTTAATGTAACGCTTAAGCTAGACAGCCTGGCAGTAGTGCTTAGTAGTCGGCCAAGTATATGACTCATAATGTATTGTAAACAAAGCGATAACTATGAATACTTGGCATAAGAGGTGTATACCCCTCACACGCAGTTGAGTAACCGATAATGGAATGATTCTTATAACATGTGAACCCTAGGAGGCTAGAAGAGTAGAAGGCTATATGATGAGAGTTAGGGAACAATTTTGATACATGTGATAGAACAATTAGTGGGTTTTGGCATGTACATACATGGTGAATTTCATAGTAAGGTTTTTGAAAAGATTGTATTGTTGAAGCAACATATATATGATACATATATTTTCAAATAAAAACCTTATTTTCATTATAAATCCTCATAGTTCCCACTGAGCCCGGATTTGGCTCATTCCTTCCCTCTCAACAGTTTTGCAGGTCAAGCATCGGGGATTGACGCGTGGTCTACGAGTCTAGTAGCCTCTGATGTCCTTAGACTGCTTTTTGGGGTTCTTTACAAAAAGGGTCATATTGTATAATCGATTTTGTTTTATTGTAATGTATATAAACCCTCTTTTATAAGCTGGACTTTGGTTTTGTCATATAAACAATATTTTAAAGAAACTTGTATGAATATTCTTATATGTGGAGTTGATTTTGGTTGTAGTTGAATGAGGATACTTTTACATGAAAATGGCTTTGATTTTTATAAGGCGGTTTGCTATCTGAACAAACTCCACATGCCGAAATTTTCAAAAATGAGATTTTATTCCGTTGATATTTTATTTGGGAAAAAGTTTTTAAAAGTATGTGATTTTATACATATCAAACCCGCCGTCGCGCACGGCATCCGTGATTAACCGGATCCTGAAGGTAAAAATCTCAGAACGAGATTCGGGGCATCATAAGAATGATGATGATTTTTAGCTAAATCTTGAATTTAAGATGAGATCTCTCAAGAAACTCAGAAATTCGTCCATCTTTCTCTCTTCTTAAGCTTGGAGCATCAAGGTGTGAAGAATAGGACGAATGGATTTTGATTTGGGTGTTTTGGGGTTAAAAATCGGGTCAAAGTTGGTCAAAATGGGTATGTTCTGATGAGTAAGAGCGATCTTAGTCCAAGTAAAAAGTGCACTAGTTTGGTTTGTCAATAATTTCTGATGAGTAAAATTGATCTTACTCGGCTTAGCAATAAGTTTGCCTGTTGCATTAACCCTTAGGTCCCCGAGATGATGGAATCTCGTATCGAGCCAAATAAGAAACTCGTAAAGGGGAACGAGACAGAACTTTTGGCAGTGATGGGGACTTATTTGAAAAGTAAATGAAGAAGTTATGGCATCTTAAAAATGGCAAAAATTTTAGAAATTGCGTAAGGTCAAAAATGCAATTAATGCATGGATTCAATTCGGACCACCCGAACCGTGGGACGATTGAACCCGCAAACTAAGTTACGCCATTATGGCATAATCAATGAGTTGAACCACATAAAACAAACCTCGATCTCAATATGGCTTGTCCAAAATGACATTTAGTAACTAAATGAAAATGAAACGAAAATGACATGGATAATCAAACTAGGGGTGTTAGATAGATTTCATGGGGCCATTTCATCTTCTTTGGGCACCAATACATTCTTGCCGCTGTCGAGTACGTGTCCAAATGGGTTGAAGCCATTCCTACTAGAAATAATGATCATTTCATGGTCATTACATTCCTTAAACATAATATCCTTTCTAGGTTTGGCACGCCAAAAATGATAATAAGTGATCAAGGCAGTCACTTTTTTAACAAACCGTTCAAGAAATTGGTGCGGCTTTATGGAGTGAATCACCAAGTCTCCTTAGCATATCACCCACAGATAAACGGGCAAGCTGAACTAGCCAACTGAGAGATCAAGAGAATTCTAAAGAAAACAGTCAACGTTAATTGGTGATATTGGTCTATTCATTTGATAGATGCTTTATGGGTGTATCGAACCACCTACAAGACGAGTTTGAATATGTCCCCTTTCCGGTTGGTTTATGGTATAGCATGTCATTTCCCTCTGGAGATTGAACATAAGGCATTCTAGGCTATCAAAGTTATGAACTTTGATCTTCAAGAGAGTGGTAAAGAGAGAAGCTTGTAGTTAAACGAATTTGAAGAGTTACGCCATGATGCGTATGATAATTTCTAGAATTTTCAAGGAAAAGACAAAGCATTTCCGCTATCAGAAAGTCCTGAGGAAGAATTTCGAGCCTGGACAGTAAGTTTTACTTTATGATTTAAGGATCCTTATGGAGCAGTGGAATTGGAGAATCCAAAAATAGCAGTACGTTTAAAGTCAATGGGCATCGATTAAAGCCATTTTTCGAAAAAACTTGATGACAGTGAGAAGAGCATCGAGTTGGGAGAACCCAACTATGATGCTACTGGATGATCGAGAAGAAATTGTCGCACTCTGTATAATTTGTATATTTTTGTATACAGCTATTGTATATCCAGTTTCTTTTCCACTATTTCGTGTGTTTCTCTATTGTTCTTTGTTGGTGATCTCAAATCCCAGTTAAAACCACCTATTTTTTAAATTTATACCGTGTATAAACCATCCTGGTTAATGCTGTGTAAATTGATTTGCAACACAGGGACTGTGTTGTTTTGAGTTGGGGGAGGGAGAAACCATTCAATTCTATGAATTTAATTCTTTCATACCGTTCTCACGAATTTAAGGAAAAATTGCGAGGATCGATACCCATGTGAGGATCGATCCTGGCAGGGTTTTTCAAAAAAAAAAATTAAAATAAAATTTTCTCTCCTCCTCCCCCCGCGCATCGAACACCCCAACCCCATTTCTCTTCTTCTACTTCCTTTCTTCTTCCGCCATTCTCTTTCCTTTATTTTCATTCCGTTTCCTCCATTACCAACACCACTAAGCTTTATTACTCAATAATTTAGCAATGCCGCCGCGCACATAAATGCTCATCCAGGGTGGAGTCGAAGGAGGTTTTAGATCTACTGCGGACCGCCATTAGTACGAATACGCATTTTGCACCCAAGGGGTCTTGATAGAAAGTCCTTTAGAGGAGAGACCTATAGATGGTTACCCACTTCTTTATCGCATTATTCTGGTGCACCACGGTTGGTATGTTACGCTAACGATTACCTGTAAGGCCAACGCCATGTTGTGTTGCGAGTTTATGGAGAGTCTGGTACACGAGGGTCCCCATCGCTACGCCCCATTTATTTGAGGGATTAATATTGATCTTATCCCTGAGTTTGTTTATGAGATTACGGGTGCCGTACTGGTGCCCCACTTTGAGTGCTCGTAATTATTAGGCGCTCCGGGTATTCCTACACCCACAGAGGTCACTTTCATTCTCTACGGTACACCCATAGAGTGGGATGGTTCTAGTCATCTTCTTCGAGATCGACTAGCGCCTTGACTTTTGGATTTTCATCTGGTTTTAGTCGATTGTATCTTCCCTACGAGCCAAAAAATGAAGATCTATCTATGGACTACTCGTATCTTCTATGCGATAGTTAGCGGCAAGTGCGTGGATTGATGTTGGTGTTGGATTGAGCCTATTGTAGCTAGGATGGATGATATTAGGAAGTTTGTACGGAGAACAGTGAATAATGAGATGATATTTTTTAGAGGCCCGATTGGAGCTGCTTCTGCCATGAGATAGAGAGCACATAAGAGGTGTAGATGTAATACCCCATACTTTAATTTGTGTTAAATGGAAGTATATTGGCTTATTTATACTCATGTGAGTGATCGTTTGGTGATTCGGGTGGTTTGAATCGATTTTGGTTGGTAAATATGAAGTTTTGGTTCTTCATGATTCGTTAATTCTAGCTAACTTTGAGCTACCATAATTTCTTCGTTACTTATCCGATTAAGATTTTGTTCTCTTAGGTTTCTAGTATTTATACCATTATACAATTTTCATGTTTTGGCCGACAGTTAATTCACACTCCGTATTGGCCAAAACTGTATGAGAAGTAGGCCGGTTAGTAAATTTTGGTCATTCGGTAATGCTTTGGCAGAGCGCTGTCTTTGGTGAATTTCTGGGAAAAATCTATCTAGAATTTAGGAAAACTTCCTCTTAGAAAGTTGTAGATCTTTGAGTTACCTTTTCGTGGACATAAAGATCACCTCAATCGGAGTTTTGAACGAAAAGTTATGGCCGAAACAAAAACAGTGCACCAGGGCACCAAAATTACGCGGACCGGTATGGCCTTTTTGGCATACTGGTTGGGCAACAAATTTTGGGAAAATTTGTGCTCTACGGACCGGTATTGGGTATTTGGCATACTGGTGCGACAGTTAACTATTCCCACCGACTTAAGCTCGTTTTTAAGCCATTTTTGGTCATTTTTCACCCCAACTTCGACCTAAACTCTTCCATACTCCTCAAGAGAGTTCTAGAGGGTTTTAGAAAGAGAAAGAGGAAGATTTCTACACATCTATCTGTCCAAATCGAGGATTCAAGCTTGAAATCAATCAAACCCACTTCTAAAGCACTATTCATCATCTTCTACCTTGATTATTTGCCATGGGAGCTCGTGGGTAAGCTGTGGCTGCATGGGTTGGAGTTTAAGCTTTTACTAGTTGGGGGTTTTACTATCCTAGAAACGTGGTGACGCGAGAGATTCGGGGTTTCACCTAACAAAGCTTCGATTATCATCTTTTCTTCTCTCTTTTGGTCTATACACTTGAGGTAGGGGTTGATATGACTTCAAAACTCAATAATATAGTTTAAATGTTTTCAAAAGATGTAGTATGACTTGTTTGATGAAATTTGTCATGTTTTCCCCATGTTTTCTCTAAGGAAAATATAATACATCTATTGAGTGCATTTATAAATGGTTGTAAAGGTTCAAATGTGAGATTTGAAGCCACAAATGCCATATACACATGATACCTTTGTATTATCCAACCTTATGAAGTATTCCATAGATTCTTGACTCTTAAAAATTGATGAAAATGAACTGTTGTTGTTTCTACACATCATGGAGTACGGGGTTGGGCTTGTGGAAGTGTATGTCGCATAAATTACTTCAAATGTTTGTTAAGTGACATGAATGCATGTTTTGAGGAAAAGTGTGCCATTTATACTTGACGTAGTGTGCTAATTGAAGTGTATAAGATATCCCTTGGATATATGGACGTTATTTGTGATGAAATTGATTTGTTAACGTTTTATACACATCAAGGTGATGGAGACATAAATACATGATCGTTTGATATTGCGTATAGATTGAACAAAAAAACTTTTGCTAAAACCCTATAAGAATAAAGGGATTTCACCTTTGTGGATCATGTAGAGGATCCATATGAGGAGACTAGGGTTTGAAAGCATCAGATTATAATTTGGTCAGATTTTTGTAATTCTCGCTGGGCTATGAAAATCGATTGTTTTCGCCATCGAAACGACCTTTGATCGTCCTGCTTATATGCGTTATAGCAGTAACTTTGCGTTCCGAACGACATATCCAAAAATCAGCCCGATCTAACGGTGCAATCAAAAGTTACGATTAATTTACGACTGTTGTGCCGAAAACCTAAAGATCTTCTATCATATTCCTTTCGCCATCAAATCTTACACCAAGTGTAGGCTACGGTATCACCAAGATTTTCTCCTCTCTCATTAGGACAAACTCTAACTCATGAGAATTATATGTTATCTTGAGAAGAGACAAGGCCGGCGTATATATAAGGCTACGATAGGGACCTTAAGGAGAAATAAGTGTTTGGGCTTCCTATGGAAAGTTGGAATCTTAATTCCACTATGAATTAGTTCATTCCATAAATTATAATTCACACCACTAAAGAATTATAATTTCACTCCCGTCCTTATCTCAAAATTATATTTCGAGCTCCTTATTATTAAATACTTATTATTCTCCCCACGTTAAAATTGCAGATAACCATCATTTAAATTAAATTACTGACAACTATATTTAAATGACTTCTTAATCCTTGAGCCTACCACTTAACTTATTTGACATATCGGATTAACATAATCCACCTGCAAGGTTTGACATGATCAAAACTTATAAGCTTCTTAAGGGGCTATCATCAATCCCTATACCGGGACGTTGATTCTGTCAATAATTAATATTCATCATATATATAGTATCGTCATCTAATTCACAAAGATTATTGATCCATAAATGAATCTCACTTTTAATGAGTCAAAACAACAAACACTACATATATATGTCTATTAATTATTTCAAGATTAAGAGCATAAGTAATCATAATAACCATGGGATTTTAAATTGTTTTATATAGTCAGTATAAAAACAATTAACCCAAACTGGTCCTATTCAATACACACAAAGTGTACTAGCACAATGAGTTAAAACTATACCGTTTCCTGTAGTTAAGATAAACTACTAAAACTTGTACTACAATCCGACCGATGGGTGTTCAGTTCCATCTAAGACTGTGAACCATTAAACTTATATTCCACAAGAACCGATGATACGATCTTCTGTGTGTAAGCTATACTCTACACACCAAATCATCTACTATATGGAATAAAAGACACACATGCACAATATTTAAATAAATAATATAATGCAACCATTGCTCATAAAGATTCTCATTAAAATAGTAAAACCAAGTTTATAACATATTCAAACCAATAAGAAAATTATGGCTTTTAGTATATCACTCTAACAATCTCCCACTTACACTCAAAGCCATGCAGCTATGCATCTCACTCCCATTCCCTCAATGTGAACACTCTACGTGTTTTTCCTTCTTATGAATCCTCGGCTCTTTCGAGCTCGCACCTGTTTCACTATTATCAAAATAAAGTGAAATAGTTTATAACACTGAAGGTACCACATCTAGATTCATATGGATGTTCCTGAGCCAAATCGCTGCCTTAGTTGCTTCTAAAGTAGCCAGATATTCAGCTTTCATGGTGGAGTCAGCAATGCCTGACTGCTTGATACTTCTCCAACCAATGACTCCACCTTTTAGAGTAAACACATAACTTGAAGTTGACTTTCTGGAATCCTAACTTCTGACTAAAAATCCTTGTCTGTGTATCCAACAGGTACTAGACTGTTTGCCTGGTAAACCAACATAAAATCTTGAGTTCTTTTAAGGTACTTAAGTATATGTTTTACTGCAGTCTAGTGTTCTTTCCTAGATTAGACTGATATCTGCTAACCATACCCATGGTAAAGCAAATGTCTGGTCTAGTACACAATATAGCATACATGAGGCTTCCCACTATCGAAGCATAAGGAATTCCCTTCATCCTCTCTATCTCATCATGTGTCTTATGACATTGATCTTGGATAGAGTGATTCCATATCTAAAAAGGGATAAATCCTTTCTTGGAATCTTGTATACTAACTCTGGCAAGATTGTATCGACGTAATTACTTTGGATAAGCCCAACATCCTATTTTTCCAATCTCGCATAAGCTTAATACCAAGGATGTGACTGGCTTCTCCTAAGCCCTTCATATCGAACTGACTTGTTAACAATACCCTCACTGAAGATAATATTCACATATCGCTTCCAATAAGTAAGATATTATCCACATACAATACCTGGAATACCACCGCGCTTTCGTTGTGCCTTTTGTACACACAAGACTCATCTGAATATTGATTAAAATAAAAAAATTTGATTGCATGGTCAAAAACAGAAGTTCCAAGATCTAGACACTTACTTAAGGCCATAAATGGGCTTCTTGAGTTTGCACAACATGTGCTCTTGGCCCTTTGCTATGAATCCTTCTGGTTGCATCATATAAATGCTTTTATCAAGATTTCCATTAAGGAAACCTGTCTTGACATCCACTTGCCAAATCTCGTAATTAAGATGAGCCGTAATGGATAAGAGAATCTGAATAGACTTTAACAAGGCTACCGGCAAAAAGGTTTCATCATAATTGATCCCCTTCTTTCTAAGTGATCCCTTTTAGCAACAAGCCTTGATTTAAGCCCGTCTAATCCTTTCTATCTCTTATATACCCACTTGCATCCGATAGATTTTATCCCTTCGGGTGATTTTATAAGATCCCAGACTTTGTTAGAGTACATGGACTCTATTTCAGATTTCATAACCCTTTGCCATTTTTCTGTATCTTTATCTTGAAGTACTTCATTGCAGTTAAAAAGGGTTCGTTTCTTGTTCATCAGGGACCTTGTCATAAGACTCTCTCAAGAACATAAAACGACCAGGTTGACGAACAACCCTCCGACTACGACGAGGCACTACTTGTGTTTGTGTACATTGTGCAAATATTGAACATACTAACTCACTATCCACACATTGTGCTGGTTCAAGAACCTACGTATTAGTGATTTGTTCAAGATGTGCACAAGTATCGGCAATCCTCCCACTACGACGAGGTAATGGAATGTCGATATCCATTTACTGTGGTATTTCCTCTTGTATTAAAGGTATAGACGAATTGTGCCCTATTTTTCTTTCCTCTCATTTCCACTACAACAACACTACTCCTGGGCATATGGTCTATGATATAATCCTCTTCTAAGAATCTGGCATTGATAACAATAACATTATATTCTTGAGGAGTATTAAATAAACCACGCTTAGTTCCTTTTGGATATGCAACAAAGAAACACATTTTCGTTCTTGATTCCAACTTATCCGTATTACCTTTCAGCACATGTGTTGGACTACCCCATACCCGAATATGCCGCAGTCTAGGCTTACACCCAGTCCGCAATTCTATGGGTGTAGTAGGTACTGACTTTGATGGTACCAAGTTCAAAATATATGCAGCTATTTCTAAAGCATATCCCCAAAAGGAATCAGGTAGGTCTGAATAACTCTTCATAGATCTTACCATTTCTATAAGAGTCTTATTCCTTCTTTCTGCTACACCATCATGTTGTGGCATCCTCGGTGCAGACAACTGAGATGTAATCCCGTTCTCTAATAAGTATTCCTTAAAATCTCCCAAGAGGTATTCACCACCACGATCTGATTATAGTGATTTGATACATTTTTCTAAATGCTTCTCCGTTTTTGCCTTGAATTCTTTGAATTTCTCAGACTTCAGACTTACATCGCATTAAGTAAATGTATCTATACTTTAAATAATCATCTAGAAATGTGATGAAATACTCAAAGCCTCCTCTAGTTTGGACATTCATGTGACCATACAAATCAGAGTGAACCGGTTTTAACTATTCTTTAGCGCTATTGCCTTTTTCCGAGAATGATCTCTTAGTCATTTTGCCTTCTAAATAGGATTCACAAACTGGAAGTGCCTCCATTTCCAATGAACCTAATGGTCCATTTTCGACCAATTTTTGAATTCTTTTTAGATTAATATGACCAAGGCGTAAGTGCTAAAAAAATATTTGGTTCATTTTGAAGGTTCGTTTCTCTTAATTGGTAAACTATTAGTGCTATTCAATTCACTCAGTTGTAGTACTAATAAGTCAGAATTATTAATGTAAAGATCAATCACTAATGTACCAGAACAAACAAACTATTTCTTTTTTCTAATGATAACTGATTTATCATTAAAATAAACAAAATGTTTGTCCTCAACCAATCTAGAAATAGAAATCAAATTCCTTCTAATGGAAGATACATATAGATATTCCTCAATCATTAATATCCTATTCTGACTAGATTGAAGATAAATATCTTCTACTGCAACTGTTTCCACATTCGTAGCTGCCCATATGTAAATTTTCTCTATTTTTAAGTTGTCTGGTTTCCTGGAACCCCTGTAAAGTATTGCAGACATGATTAGTGGCTCCCGAATCTACATACCAGGTACTGGTAGATCAAACCACTAAACAAGATACAACAACAAATAGATGAAATTTACATATGTTGTTATAATGGTTTAGGAAACAGAGACAATCTTTCTTCAAATGCACTTTCTACTGACAGTGAAAATACTGGCCTATAGGCTTTTTCACTCCTCCTAGAGGTTCAGCGACTGCTGCACGCACTGCTCCTTGTGGGACTGCAGCTTATGCATTCTTCTTCTTCCTTTCTTGCTTTTAGGCATAGAAGTTGAAGCTTTCTCAGCCACTAGAGTACTAGCCAGCTTACCAAGGAGTTCCTCAACTACTTGGATTTCTTTAAGAAGTTCCAGCAATAAATAAAGCTTATTCATGTTGTAATTCTGTCAGAATCTCTTAAATAAATCCAGCAGCGACTGGAGAATGATATCGACATGAGTTTCCCCATCTGTGAGAATCCGCAAATGCGACCCCCGGGTTCTCGTTCCCGTTGGTGGGCGTCTGAAACATCAAAAAGGATTCCGTTGTTCCATTTGCTTCTATGTGTTGATAATTCATATCGGGAGTCCCTCTATCCTATTTCTAGATGCAAGAGGGTTCGTTCAGAGTCGCCAGTACGTTTTACGAGAAAACGGACAAAATGATTGTGTAAGAGGGAAGGCTACAGATAAGCCTTTCTTTACACGTTTGTCTACGAAACCAGGATTCTATAGGGTTCGGGAACTATATTACGGTTTGGGAAGGTGTTAAGCACCCATTCCACCATTTCGGTCTCTAGTGGTCTTATATGTTTATTCTATGTTGAAAAACTTAGATGCTTTTACTGATATTCTACTGCTTTCTGGAAATAACTAATGAAAACCTGTTTTTCGAGCGCGTTAGGAATCTACCACAACTATGTCGCCACTTCGCTTACTAGGACGGGGATCGACCTGCCCGGTCAGGTCGCGGGGTGCGGGGCAGCGCCCCGTTAGAAAAATCGAGTTCTAAACAAGTCTACAATAAAACTAATATACAAATATCTTATTTAATTACTAGAAGAAACTTTAATTACCTTCCCGACGATATATATAAGAATAAGAGAGAGAAAATATAATACGGCAGAGAAGACCTCCGGCGAATATTAGCTTTTCCTCTTAGAAATATTTCTAGCGGTTTGACTCTAGAAGGTGTCACTTCGGGTGCCAAGATTAGATCCGAGACTCTTGCGGAAATAAATGTTATCGCAGATGCTTCCGAAGAAGGCTTAAAGATTAGAAAATATGAGAGAGAATAAGGAATTTTAGTATAGAAATTGTGGCGAGAAGTTGCCGTCTAGAACCCTTGGGGGTGTTGGCCTATTTATAGTGCTCGGGAGAGATTGTCGCGCGACATTCCCCCTGAAAGGGCAAGTGTCGCGCGACATTTCCCTTTGTCGCGCGACATTTCTCTTTGTCGCGCGACAAACGGCTGAAGTGATGGGTTCTGACACTGTGATGTGTCAGAAAGTGGTTGGTCGGGTGCAGAGAGGGATTGTCGCGCGACATTCCAATGATTGTCGCGCGACAATGCGATATGTCGTGCGACAATCTTTGATAAAAATAGGTTTGTCGCGCAACAAACCCCCCGGGGTAGTTACTGGTGCTCGGATGGGTCCCAGACCCCAAAAATAGTATTTCTCGAAGGTCGTTAGGGTTCTTGCGGGGGTCACGGATCGGGGTGTCTACAGACCCTCTCGACTCAAGCTCCTTGCTTGCAAGGAATTGAGGCGACTAGAAGATACTTTGATTTGTGGCTCCCACAAGAACCCTAAGAGAGTATACGCATGCAGAAGTGTTTGTGAATGCCTCCGGAGAGGGCTTGTGTTTGGTTTTGCCTCCGGAGAGGGCTTTTGATACCTCATTGCCTCTTTCGAGGACTTTCATTTGCTCCACTTGCCTCAGATGGGAGGACTACCATTGCTCCACTTGCCTCAGATGGGAGGGCTTTTGATCTTCTCGCCTCAGGTGGGAGGACTACCATTGCGCCTCAGATGGGAGGAGTACCGTTGCTACACTGTGCCTCTCTGGGAGGGCTTTTGATCTTCTCGCCTCAGGTGGGAGGACTACCATTGTGCCTCAGATGGGAGGAGTACCGTTGCTACACTGTGCCTCTCTGGGAGGGCTTTTGATCTGTAAGTAAGTAAACAAAATTGCCTATGGGAGGGCTTTTCATGAGTAAATTTGCCTCTTTCGAGGGCTTGTGTTGGGAACTTGCCTTCGGAGAGGGCTTGTGCCTGTAGAAAGGACTTATGAGTGATGTTTTGCCTGTAGAAATGGCTTATGTGAATAGATGCCTCCGGAAAGGACTTTCGCCTAAAAAGGGCTTAGTGATTGGTTTGCCTCCGCAGAGGACTTATGTGAATGGATTGCCTCCGGAGAGGGCTTGTGCCTGTAGAAAGGACTTGTGAGTGATGTTTTGCCTGTAGAAAGGGCTTATGTAAATGGATGCCTTCGGAAAGGACTTTCGCCTAAAAAGGGCTTAGTGATTGGTTTCCCTCCGCAGAGGGCTTATGTGAATGGATTGCCTCCGGAGAGGGCTTCTACCTGTAGAAAGGACTTGTGAATGATGTTTTGCCTGTAGAAAGGGCTTATGTGAATGGATGCCTCCGGAAAGGACTTTCACCTAAAAAGGGCTTAGTGATTGGTTTGCCTCCGCAGAGGGCTTATGTGAATGGATTGCCTCCGGAGAGGGCTTGTGCCTGTAGAAAGGACTTGTGAGTGATGTTTTGCCTGTAGAAAGGGCTTATGTGAATGGATGCCTCCGGAAAGGACTTTCGCCTAAAAAGGGCTTAGTGATTGGTTTGCCTCCGCAGAGGGCTTATGTGAATGGATTGCCTCCGGAGAGGGCTTGTGCCTGTAGAAAGGACTTGTGAGTGATGTTTTGCCTGTAGAAAGGGCTTATGTGAATGGATGCCTCCGGAAAGGACTTTCGCCTAAAAAGGGCTTAGTGATTGGTTTGCCTCCGCAGAGGGCTTATGTGATTGGTTTGCCTCCGCAGAGGGCTTATGTGAATGGATTGCCTCCGGAGAGGGCTTATGTGAATGGATTGCCTCCGGAGAGGGCTTGTGCCTGTAGAAAGGACTTGTGAGTGATGTTTTGCCTATATAAAGGGCTTATGTGAATGGATGCCTCCGGAAAGGACTTTCGCCTAAAAGGGGCTTAGTGATTGGATTGCATCCGCAGAGGGCTTATGCGAATGGATTGCCTCCGGAGAGGGCTTGTGCCTGTAGAAAGGACTTGTGAGTTTGGTTCTCTGTAGTAGCAATTGATGAGAAGCTAAAGAGAGAGTTCTCTGAGGAAAAAGTGCTCATTTGGGAGTTTAAATACCCATTCTAAAAGTTTTGCTTTCTCTGGGAAAAACTGAAAACTTGTTTTGTAAGTTATTTTATTCCAAAAGAGGAGTTTTCACGATGGATTTCTTGATTCTTGTACTTCGTGCGTAGCAATGATTCAACCGTTTGCTTGTTTCTAAGTCGTTTCTGATTTTATCAAGCTGAGAAGGAAATCTGTTTTGAAGGAGTCTCTGATCTCTTTGATATTCATTGGCCATCTTTGAGGCATTTTCGCAGGCCCACATCGTTTTCTGTTTTTCGTTGTCCTTATTTCTCCCTCGTTCGGGGAAGCTTTTCCTGCCTTTTCTGTTTTTGGCCAGGAGCTTTTTTTTCCCGTTTTGGCGTGATCAGGAGCCTTACTCACCCAAGACGAAGCCCTGAGCCGGTTTGGCCTAGCTGTCACTCTTGGTGTGGCTCTCCCTGCCACTCTATACAATTCTGTTTCTCTCGCTCGCTCTGGGCCCTCATGCGGGATTTTTCTCTTTTCTACTCTTTCAATTTTTTCTATTCCCGTCTTATCTGATATTTTCTCATTCTCATTGCTAGATTTCAGTCTTCTAGAGATCAGGGATTTCTTTTGTAGGCTATTTGCTCTCGCGATTTGAAGAAACGACTTAGAATATGGCATTCGATATTATCGTGCGAGTGTGTGTTTTTTCTGCACAAAAGTCAAGAAAAACCACCTTGAAGTTCCCCTACCGAAAAATGCCAAGTTTGAGATATGATTGGTCATGCGACAGTTCAATGGAGTAGGTTTTTGTCCCACAAGCGGGCTCTTTTCTTCTCATTCTCTTATTCTCTCTCTAGCTTCTCATTTCTCGAGTTTTCCCGTATCTGGATGCACAGGGTGTTCTTTGATGCAGTTCCTATGCTATTGACAAGGGATGATAGGGTAGATCGTGACCATGGTGTGATCTACTAGGATGTGGAGTGCACTAAAAATGTGCATGCTCGTGTTTGGTGATATATTGAAAGATAATGTATGTTATGCATATACTAGTGAAGTGGTGTTTGAACATGTTCGATAACTTGATATGTAAAAGTATTGCTTGCAGGCTGCGGATACTTTCCATGCTGTTTTGTTGATCTTGATTCGCAGTTTCCTGCATGTTCAAACAAACATTCATTAATTCTCATAATCATCCCAGCAGTAATATCCGATTTTTAGAACTTACATACTTTTACCTTTCAAACCTTAAGGACTCTCATAATTTACTCTAAAAATCAATATAACTCTCATAACTACCCAAAGTACCCTCAGGTTTTGAAAACTACATAATTTTTCCCATAGGCCCACAACTCTCGTAATTACCCTAAAGTACCCTCAGGTTTTTTTTTTTTTTTAAAATTACATAATTTTACCCTCTTATTATATAACTCACATAATTACACAAAAGAACCCTCAGGTTTGTAAAATTACATAATTTTACCCTTATAACCCTATATCTCTCGTAATTACACCAAAGTACCCTCACGTTTTGGAAAATTACATAATTTACCCTTATAACCCTATATCTCTCGTAATTACACAAAAGTACCCTCAGGTTTGGAAATTTACACATTTTACCCTTATAATCCTATATCTCTCGTAATTACACCAAAGTACCCTCAGGTTTGGAAAATTACACAATTTACCCTTATAACCCTATATCTCTTGTAATTACACAAAAGTGCCCTCAGGTTTGGAAATTTACACAATTTACCCTTATAACCCTATATCTCTCGTAATTACACCAAAGTACCCTCAGGTTTGGAAAATTACATAATTTTACTCTTATAACCCTATATCTCTCGTAATTACACCAAAGTACCCTCAGGTTTTAAAAATTACACAATTTACCCTTATAACCCTATATCTCTCGTAATTACACCAAAGTACCCTCAGGTTTGGAAAATTACATAATTTACCCTTATACCCTATATCTCTCGTAATTTACACCAAAGTACCCGCAGGTTTCTTACACATATTTACATAAAAGTACCCTCAGGTTTCTTACACATATTTACATAAAAGTACCCTCAGGTTTCTTACACATATTTACATAAAAGTACCATCGGGTTTTATTATTTCACAAAAATTTACATAAAAGTACCATGGGGTGCAATATAAAGAAAAACATGCTGGTGTAAAACAGGCCTATAATGACATAATAAGAATGACCACCAGGCCCCTGCAAAAGTGAAAGGAACTAAGTGAGAAGCGAAAAAGTGGTTTCTTTGGCAGCAATGAATCCTGTCTGTTGGAGAAATGTATTTGTAACAAGGTTTGTTACATGACAAACGATGAGTACATGTGTATGATTTCTCCGATAAATACACCTCTCTTCCTTCCTTCATCCCCACACTTACTCTTTTATCTCTGTAGTCCTCTTTACTGTACAAATGCTAACTTTTCTTCTATCAAAGCTCGAGATGCCCTGGTACCCTCGGGACTCAAGTTTATCACTCCTCATACCTCTCTATCTGTGGAGTGTATATGGCATGGCTGACTCGTTATTTCAACTATGCACGGTTTGGCTTTTCTTAGCCCCTCCGGGCTGACATCATTCGTTCAATCTGGCGATTGGTGGAGGAAGATCTGGTTGTCATCCCTTATTAAATGCAATGGTTTCAGTTCGTGGGCTTAGAGCCCTCTGAAGCATGAATGAAGCTCGAGTTGCACTGGTGGCTAAAGATACGACGTGGCTTCTTTCCGGGGCTAAAAATGGGGTGTTTTAGATAGCAGATGTACTGGCTGTTTATGAACCACTGCTTATGAAGTTTTGAAAAACTGCTCTTTTTATGAAACAAAAAAGTTTTTATAATAATCAAACCGGGCCTGAAGTAACTTCTCAGGTTGCCTACGTTCCCCGTGGTATTTCCTCCACAAACAAAAGTGAGTTGGGGCTCAGATTTACGTAGTTCTAGATTATACATGCTATTGCTTGAATGTAACATCTAACCATCTATATCTGTGACTATTACGGCTCCCTTCGTGTTTGATTAATGATGAACGGCCCAGTCCCGGACTTTCCTCTCGGATCTCGTGTCGATTTTTCTGATCTTTCTCAAAACTACGTCGTTCCCACAAATACCCCGAGTCTTCACTTTTCGATTTTAAAAGCCCCATGATGATGATATACGGCCTTCCACCATTTCTCATTTAGCGATGCAAACTCATTGTAGCGGGTTGTTGGTCATATTTGGTCCGCCTGGTGCGGGGATTTTTCCTTCTTCGATTAGATCTTGGATGCGGTGTCGGAGGGCTAAACATCTATCTGTGTCATGGCCCATAGCTTGGTGGTATAAACAGTTCTCGTTCATCCTCCAAGAAGAAGGGATGGGATTTGGTGGAGGACGAGGGTTGAGTGGGGTGACCAGGCCCGCATTCCGTAGCAGTTCAAGACTTTTGGTCAGGGTTGTGGGGAGGATGCTGAATTTCCTATTTTTCTTGGGTTGATATGTATTGGATGCTTCGGTTTGTGTAGGCCAACTCAACTGGGGTTGTTGTTGCTGAAAGTGACTTTGCTGGTACGGATAAGAGCTTAGCTGATTTACAACGGGAGTGGCCGTGCTCTTCTCGGTATACGAGGCTTTCTTTGTTTCGGTTTCTTCCTTCTTGGCCAACTCTTCTTCTACTTGGGATCCCATGCTTAAAAGTGCTCAAAAATGTGGGAACACGTGCTTTCCCATACAAGTCAATACAGCCGGAGTGAAGTTTTTCTGAATTATCTCTAACTGCTCCTCTTCGTCTGGTCGTTTGGACATTTGGGATGCCATTTCTCTCCAACGAGTAACAAAATCACTAAAGCCCTCTTTCTCACCCTGTTTGGCCATCTCTAAATGTTTACGGGTGACTTCCAACTCTTCATTGGACCCGTATTTAGCCATGAATTCCTTGACAATATCCCCCCAAGTTTTCGTGTGGTGCCTCTCTAAATCAAAAAACTATCTCAGGGCCGCCCCCGTGAGAGTCATATGAAATGCTTGGGCTAACTCGGGTTCTCCACAGCCAGATACTTGCATGGATCGAATATATGATTGCAGATGTGTTTTCGGGGGGGTTGTGCCGGTGAACTTAGTAATAGGAGGAAGCTTGAACCCCTGTGGTAGTCTTGCCTCGGGGTAGAGGGAGAAGGCATTCCTATCAGTAATCTCGTCTGCTCCTTTCATTAGGGAAACTCCCTTCTGTAGGACCCTCATCTGTTCCTTTAGTTTCTTCATTTCTTCACTCTCTTTAGATACTTCATCGGGCTGTTCCCGAGCTATAGCTGATTCTGCATATACTGCCCGGAGTCGGTTTATATCTGGGTATTCATTGGGAGGGGCTACCAGGGCTGGTGGTAGGACAGGTCGTGCAGGGATTTGTGGCCATTGTGGGTACTGAAGGTCGAGACCTGGTTGGACTTGGGGTTGCGGCCAGATGATGGGTGGTTCTTGTTGCTGATAAGTAGGGCCGGAGTCCGAGGCCCATTGGTTCTGGTTATTGGGGTCAGTTTGAATGGGGCCTGTTGGGATAGGACCTGTTTACTGTGGGTTGGTGCCTTGGACTGGGGGGAGTACTTGTGATGATTGCCCTTGATTCGGATCTCGATTTGGTGGTAGTCGTTCAAACCCCGGTGGCGCAGTTCGTTCGGCTGATAATTCTTCCATTCGAATTCGGGTGCTCTGTTGCTCTGTAGTGAGGCTTGCAAGATTCTTACTGACGGTTATCAATAGGCGATGCAATTCTTCTAGGGTAGGCGGAGCCCTCAGTACCTCTGCTAGATTCGGATCAACTGCTCGGATCTCTGAGTTATTCGGATTTGAAGTCGACATAGTCGGAGTGCTCGGTCGAACTAATCTACCAGTGTAGTCTCTTCCTGCCCAACCTTCCAGACTGTCGTCGTAGGGCTGTAGATATAGCGGAGATGAAGGAAGACTAAGGTGTGATTCATTTCTGCCAAGAGAAACCACGGAGAAAGAAAAACAACGAAAATCAAGTTTCGGGTGTTCATAAAGACACGTCAATAACAACTTGAGTGAATTCCCAGTGGGAGTTTAGAGTAGGTAGCAAAGTGCTCCTTGGGTTACCCTACTTATCCCGAATTTTAAAAAAACTCATCTTTTGATTTTATGAAAATTGGGAATATCTCTCCTCTTGAGTTGCTTTTCATGGGAGATGTACCGGGGAAAGTCACAACGAGCTGATCTCGTTGTAAATTTCTACGACGGAGGTTGGTCAGCCTCCGGCCGTACTCGCCAATATCTGGGGGAGATATACATGACAATGCCCTATGTGGTACGAACTCCTCACGGTTGATAAAAATATAAGAGTGTTCTATCTCGACTCTTCCTATATGCAACGCAGGTGTAATGCAAGGTGAAGGCTTCAGGCTCCCTCCTATTTGGCAAGACCTCGCGATATACCCCAAGGGCGGGTACGTGCAAGAATCTTTTGATATACTTCCCGGGTACGTGAGTGTTCTCGTCACTCGATATACCTCGGGGGCGTACTTGGCCAAGGAGAGTAGAAGTAAATGCTTTCGGTTTATGTTGGCCCAAGCAAGCCAACTCCCTACTCACTTATAATACTTCCGAGGGTTTGGGGTAAAAATCACACTCGTAAGATCCATGCATGAATAGTGATGTGCGTGAAAACCAGAGTTTTCAAAAGATTTAATTACAGATATCTTATCTTTGAGGTGTATTTTGAAAACGCCATTTTTATTTGAAAAGATATTTCTTTACAATCAAATATAACAGAAAGGGGAAATCCTAAACATATGTCTATGTCAATGAATGGACTCTACTGCGCCTCTAGGTCAGCTCAACAATAAAATCCAAGTGCCACGTCAGGGGGCAAGTAGGGAAAGCAGTAAAAGTATGCATATCAACATATTCATAAACAAAAGAAATCCACACATAAGAGCCTAGTTCTCTCAGTCCCCAGCAGAGTCGCCACTGTGAGAATCCGCAAATGCGACCCCCGGGTTCTCGTTCCCGTTGGTGGGCGTCTGAAACATCGAAAAGGATTCCGTTGTTCTATTTGCTTCTATGTGTTGATAATTCATATCGGGAGTCCCTCTATCCTATTTCTAGATGCAAGAGGGTTCGTTCAGAGTCGCCAGTACGTTTTACGAGAAAACGGACAAAATGATTGTGTAAGAGGGAAGGCTACAGATAAGCCTTTCTTTACACGTTTGTCTACGAAACCAGGATTCTATAGGGTTCGGGAACTATATTACGGTTTGGGAAGGTGTTAAAGCACCCATTCCACCATTTCGGTCTCTAGTGGTCTTATATGTTTATTCTATGTTGAAAAACTTAGATGCTTTTACTGATATTCTACTGCTTTCTGGAAATAACTAATGAAAACCTGTTTTTCGAGCGCGTTAGGAATCTACCACAACTATGTCGCCACTTCGCTTACTAGGACGGGGATCGACCTGCCCGGTCAGGTCGCGGGTGCGGGGCAGCGCCCCGTTAGAAAAATCGAGTTCTAAACAAGTCTACAATAAAACTAATATACAAATATCTTATTTAATTACTAGAAGAAACTTTAATTACCTTCCCGACGATATATATAAGAATAAGAGAGAGAAAATATAATACGGCAGAGAAGACCTCCGGCGAATATTAGCTTTTCCTCTTAGAAATATTTCTAGCGGTTTGACTCTAGAAGGTGTCACTTCGGGTGCCAAGATTAGATCCGAGACTCTTGCGGAAATAAATGTTATCGCAGATGCTTCCGAAGAAGGCTTAAAGATTAGAAAATATGAGAGAGAATAAGGAATTTTAGTATAGAAATTGTGGCGAGAAGTTGCCGTCTAGAACCCTTGGGGGTGTTGGCCTATTTATAGTGCTCGGGAGAGATTGTCGCGCGACATTCCCCCTGAAAGGGCAAGTGTCGCGCGACATTTCCCTTTGTCGCGCGACATTTCTCTTTGTCGCGCAACAAACGGCTGAAGTGATGGGTTCTGACACTGTGATGTGTCAGAAAGTGGTTGGTCGGGTGCAGAGAGGGATTGTCGCGCGACATTCCAATGATTGTCTCGCGACAATGCGATATGTCGTGCGACAATCTTTGATAAAAATAGGTTTGTCGCGCAACAAACCCCCCGGGGTAGTTACTGGTGCTCGGATGGGTCCCAGACCCCAAAAATAGTATTTCTCGAAGGTCGTTAGGGTTCTTGCGGGGGTCACGGATCGGGGTGTCTACACCATCGATTTTAACTCCAAAGATCTCTTAGTTCATTCAGAAGACCGATCATCTTCAAAACAAGATCTTTAATTCGGGTTCCTTCAGTAATAGTCGTGTTCATGAGGCCTTTCGTCGAAACCTACCTTGCGACATGATCCTGATCCTCAAAAATATCCTTGAGGTTTAGCATTATGTCGTAGCAGGTGGAAAAAGACTAATGATAATGTTGTAGCACATTTGACAAAAATGCCAGAATGTAAAACCACGCCATCTCATCAGCCTTTTTTCACCTCCGGCAAGCCTGAGTTTCCTAATCGGTCGCCCCCTTACCAGGTTATGCTGAAAAAGACTCAGTGAGCACAAACTTGTACTCTTTAACAGTAAGCACAATGTTCAAGTTTCCTTTTTTAGTCAATATAATTAGGTCCAATCAATTTGTTTTAGTTGAGAATAATTAAAAGTGGATTGAAAGAGTTTGCCATTTTAAAACTTGAGAATCGCATACAAATTATGATGGGCAAAAATAACTTTGAACACATATTTTAAATATGGTACTCTCTACTATTTCAAAAAGCGTTCGCCAGCAGCCTAAGACTTTGAACAATATGCCCCGTTAGTGAGGTCGTCTATTATTCATTATTTCTTAGATAGATGTAAACCTATTAAATTTTACTTTCTAGACAATGCCTTATTGTCAAGCAATACATACTATCTACACAATCCTTTATTGTCAAGTAAAATTTAAATAGCTGACTTCCTTTGGTCTTACAAATAATAATAGAGACTCAGTTGGAGAGCATACTATTATTTATATCTAAGTGTATACCATCATTTAATTTAGTCCAATGATTCTGCAATTTATTCTTTCCGATATGGAGGTGAGCACTAAAAACTCACACGAAAAATAAATCACATCATTTAAAATTATCAGTCAGTGAAATTTGTACAATGATTCCGCAATCTATTCTTTTCGATATGGAGGTGAGCACTATAACACACATGAAGAATAAATTACATCATTTACAAACTAATGATGGAGACCGTGGGATTTTTATGTGAAAAAATCCCTCACCCACTTAGTATTTAAAACATTATTTTCTGAGGGTTAAGAAAATTTTACATTAAATTCTAGTCAACTAAAATACAAGGGTATGAAATATAAAAGATATGTGCAATAAAATTATATTGCTGCTTTTTTATAAAAAAAAAAACTTATATTTTTCAATTACGCAAATTTATATTTATATACCATTTTTTAATTTGACAAGAACTAAATATTAAATAAAAGGTGATCTAGGTATGGTCATGTATCCATGTTGTCCAGGATTATAAGGAAACCTAATAATTAAACACATATGACCAACACACAATCACACAAAGCATTAAACCATTCAATAATAAGAATAATTAAATCCCTGCTATTATGGTCCAAGCTTCATCATCCCTAGTCTGTTGAAAAACCTGTCACGACCTATGTCGCCACTTCAATGACCATGTCGGGAATCAACCTTGGTGGAAACGCCTTCTTCAACGTTCTTCGTTAAAGAAACTGCAATCTTAGATATAAAGGTCATATGCCTCCATTTAAGGAGTTCACACATAAACTATTATATCTAAACTGTAAATAAAATTACATAGATCATATGCCTCCTTTTAAAGAGTTCACAAATCTGATCTAAATTTAATTTACAACCATGAATAAAACTCAAATCATCATGCACATTAAAATTAACCACGAATAAAAACATCGTGGGATCCAATCACATAAAACATAATTATGTGACCATAATAGCGGGACAAGAACACTGCAAAACAAGGGTTAGCGAGTTCTACGTTCTATCCAACAATAACATGCATGAATAGATTTAACTGGACAACATGGCTAGTTCAATCCGTACGCAGTATCAAAGAAAACCAATCCCTCTGATACCAATTGATGGAGACATAAATACATGATCGTTTGATATTGCGTATAGATTGAACAAAAAAACTTTTGCTAAAACCCTATAAGAATAAAGGGATTTCACCTTTGTGGATCATTTAGAGGATCCATATGAGGAGACTAGGGTTTGAAAGCATCAAATTACAATTTGGTCAGATTTTTTTAATTATCGCTGGGCTCTGAAAATCGATTGTTTTCACCATCGAAACGATCTCTGATCGTCTTGCTTATACATGATATGATAGTAACTTTGCGTTCTGAACGACATATCCAAAAATTAGCCTGATCTAACGGTGCAATCAAAAGTTACGATTAATTTACGACTGTTGTGCCGAAAACCTAAAGATCTTCTATCATATTCCTTTCGCCATCAAATCTTGCACCAAGTGTAGGCTACGGTATCACCAAGATTTTCTCCTCTCTCATTAGAACAAACTCTAACTCATGAGAATTATATGTTATCTTGAGAAGAGACAAGGCCGACGTATATATAAGGCTACGATAGGGACCTTAAGGAGAAATAAGTGTTTGGGCTTCCTATGGAAAATTGGAATCCTAATTCCACTATGAATTAGTTCCTTCCATAAATTATAATTCACACCACTAAAGAATTATAATTTCACTCCCATCCTTATCTCAAAATTATATTTCGAGCTCCTTATTATTAAATACTTATTATTCTCCCCACGTTAAGATTGCAGATAACCATCATTTAAATTAAATTACTGACAACTATATTTAAATGACTTCTTAATCCTTGAGCCTACCACTTAACTTATTTGACATGTCGAATTAACATAATCCACCTGCAGAGTTTGACATGATCAAAACTTATAAGCTTCTCAAGGGGCTATCATCAATCCCTATACCGGGACGTGGATTCCGTCAATAATTAATATTCATCATATATATAGTATCGTCATCCAATTCACAAAGATTATTGATCCATAAATGAATCTCACTTTTAATGAGTCAAAACAACAAACACTACATATATATGTCTATTAATTATTTCAAGATTAAGAGCATAAGTAATCATAATAACCATGGGATTTTAAATTGTTTTATATAGTCAGTATAAAAACAATTAACCCAAACTGGTCCTATTCAATACACACAAAGTGTACTAGCACAATGAGTTAAAACTATACCGTTTCCTGTAGTTAAGATAAACTACTAAAACTTGTACTACAATCCGACCGATGGGAGTCCAGTTCCATCTAAGACTGTGAACCATTAAACTTATATTCCACAAGAACCGATGATACGATCTTCTGTGTGTAAGCTATACTCTACACACCAAATCATCTACTATATGGAATAAAAGACACACATGCACAATATTTAAATAAATAATATAATGCAATCATTGCCCATAAAGATTCTCATTAAAATAGCAAAACCAAGTTTATAACATATTCAAACCAATAAGAAAATTATGGCTTTTAGTATATCACTTTAACACAAGGGATATCTAGCTAGACTTGCTAATGGGTATATGGCATAAGTTGCTTTCATGTGTTTACTAAATAGCATGCTATGCATATTATGCATTACATTTATGTCAACCGGAATCTTGGGGATCTTTCGACAAGCTTGGATAATTCTTTTGGCCTATTGTATAGGCGTTTATCTCTTATCAGTATGCCGGGAGTGCAGACACCCCGACTCGTAACCTTACAAGAACCCTAACGACCTGCGAGAACTACTGTTTTTGGAGTCCGGGACTCACCCGAGCACCCGAAACTACCCCGAAAGGGTTTGTTGGCCAACAAACCTGTTTTTAAGTGGGATTGTCGCACGACATATCAGTATGTCGCGCGACAATCACTTCTATGTCGCACGAAAAACCCCTGTGACCTCGACCATCCACTCTCTGACAAATCAGTCTGTCAGAGACATCACTTCAGCCGTTTGTCGCGCGACATTAGATACATTGTCGCGCAACATATGCCTCTTTTAGGGAAGTGTCGCGCGACATATTCTTCCCACCACTATAAATAGGCCAACACCCCCAAGGGTTTGAGACAGCAACTTGGATTGGGAGAATTATTGGTTTATATCTGATTTTATAATCTTTCGTCAAGTATTTTCTGTTATTGTGAGAATCCGGACCCGCGACCCGAGAGAAGAAAAAAGAAGGGTCCTCGTTCTCGGTTTTTTAAGGAAAACGTGTTTTGTAGAGTCGCCAGTTTGTTTTACAAGAAAACAAACAAAAGATCGTACGAAGGATAATTCGAAAACGAACTATCTTTCATACGTTTGAAACCAGAGATTTATTAAAAAATTGCTTTGCTAGAGTTCGGGAACTATGTTACGAATTGGGAAGGTGTTAGGCACCCAATTCGCCCTTTCGGTCTCTTAATGGATCATGTATTTAATTTTTATTTTAGATATCTTGCAAGTAGTTCGAATGGTTTTCAGAATAGTCCTTTCCGGATAGATTCAATTTAAAACAATATTTTTAAATCAGACTCGAGCTTTGCGAGCGCCTACGTATTCATTCGTAGAATGAAATCAGAGTCTCGTAGTTCCATTCTTTTGGAAACTATTTTTGTATTTTTGTTTGTTTTGAAAATGTGTCAAAACAGGTTTTAGATTTCTTTTAAAACTTAGAAAGGATTTGTTTTGAAAGCAATGAACTTCTTTGCAAGTTATCTAATTTTCTGTATTAAAAGTGAAATTAAATGCGGTACTGAAATTAAGGATTTGGTAGAAAGACGTACCTGATGCGCCTGAAAAAGAAATAAGAGCCTCGCCTAATTGCCTTGCTTGCTTCCTTCTCTCTCTCTAAAACTTTCTCTCTCTAGATTTTCTCTCTCTAAAACTTCTCTCTAGAAATTCTCTCTCAGAATTTCTCTAAACTGACTCTCTAATAATTTTGACAGAGTTTCTACTTGCTAAAAACACTATTGAGTGTTGATGCCTTTAAATGGGATCCCAAGGGTCCTATTTATAGCAAAAATCCGCCAAAAACGCTCCAAAAAAGACCAACCGCAGGGGGTAGCCGCAGGGGGTGCGGCTAGGGCGTGCGACTAGGTGCCAGCCGTACGGTTGGGAGCCAACCGTGCGGCTAGGGGGCGTGCGGCTAGGGGGCGTGCGGCTAGGTGCCAACCGTACGGTTGGGAGCCAACCGTGCGGTTAGGGTATGCGGCTAGGAGGCAACTGTGCGGCTAGGGCGTGCGGCTAGGTTGTGGTAGGTTCCTAATGCGCTCGAAAATCAAGGCTTTTCCTAATGGTCTCTTGTATGCATGATGACTCAAGACTTGATGCAGAATGCTTGTTAGGTTCACACGAGGGTCGTGGTTTGGGGTGTTCACAGTTATAATCTTATTTCTGAAGAATTATCGAATCTATTCCCAACACTCGACGTGTCCTGTCTCTGGAATCGCATTCTCGAAAATATCTGAAGAAGGAAAAGATCATTATCGCCAGAGATCTCTCTGCTATATTATATTTTATTTCTTATTATTATTATTCTCGTCGGGAAGGTAAAGAAAATCTCTTCTAGTATTTAAATTATATATCTGTGTACTTGTTTTACTCCTGTTGTTTAGTCCACGTTTTATTTGAATAAACTTATTACCAAGTTACAAAGTAGTCTACTGTTTTCAAAACCAAAGACCCTGATAAAACCATTTCCAAAATCAGAAGTATAAGTACATTATCATCCGAATAAAATTCTGTTTTCAAAACCCGAACTGATAAAAACTTATCTAGGAATTAAAATCGACATATCCTGTCTTTTCTATAAACTGCGACGTGTCTGATAAAACTCTCCTTAAAGAGTTCTAGTTCCATATTAAATTAGTCCCGATACAAAATCCGAACTTTTACAAAAGTAATCACAACACGAGAAAACCGTCATTATCTGAGGAAATAATACGGGACACTCTTTCAAAATAAAAGGTTTTGCCATTTGTATTTACATCTTTCAATAATAAAAACATCGGATCTCGGAACACAAAGGTTTTTATCCCTTTCCCCGCTTTTCCCAGAAATTAGGGGTTTTCACTTGGAAAGTAGCAGACTGTCAGTAAAAGCATCCAAGTTTTTTCAACATAAAATAAACATATAAGACCACTAGAGACCGAAAGGGCGGAATGGGTGCTTAACACCTTCCCAAACCGTAATATAGTTTATGAGCCCTATAGAATCCTGGTTTCGCAGACAAATGTGTAAAGAAAGGCTTATTTGTAGCCTTTCCTCTTACACAACCATTTTGTCCGTTTTCTCGTAAAACGTATTGGCGACTCTGAATGAACCCCCTTGTATCTAGAAATAGGATAGAAAGACACCCGATATGAATTATCAACACGCCTAAGAAGCAAATGGAACGACGGGATCCGTTCCGACATCCCAGACGCCCAACAACGGGAGCGAGACCCGGGGTCGCATTTGCGGATTCTCACAGGTGTTATGAAATTAGGGCAGTAATCATGCATCGCATACACTAATTTACGCACTAATCATTGAATCCTATGATCTATGCAGTTCAATAAAATCGACAGATGACATACCTTAATCGAGATTTGATGTCAATGAAACGAACAGGATGGATCTGATCCTTCTGTTGTTGTCGTCCTTAGCGTAGAAAACACGACGCCTCTACGGTATGCACACACGAACGAGATGAGATCTTGCTTGGTGTACTAGCGCCCTCTAGGGTTCTCTCTGCTATTTCGAATTTTCTTGCCTCTCTCAATTTCATTGACGGCCAAGAAGAACAAAGGTTCCCTTTTATAAGGGAACCCTAGTGAGAACCCTAAGCAACAAACGAACTGGGCCCAAGTCCAACTTGGCCCGTTTTAATTCGTTTTGATCCAACTCGTTTTGGTGTGCGACCCTGTAGGTTTTACACTCTTTGGCCGTACAATTAAAACCCGTTTTATTATACGAACAGTAAGCGATTTCTAGTAAAACATTACTATTATCCAAAGGGTATAAAGGTCAAAAACGACACAACCTTAAATTGATATTTCACACATTAACTCCTTTTGTCAATCGATATCTAGATTGAACACAAGACTAGGCAAGTGTCATTCTTGTATAGTTCAATCTTTATTTCTTGATCTCTAAGTATAATTAATCCAAAACAAATGACATCTCATTTGTGCATGGCCATGCAAATATTAATTACACTTATCAAGGGGCCCAACGATATCTCTCTCAATATATGAGAGTGACAAATCCCATCTTGATCAACCACATACCTCTACATAGTTCATAGTATGCTCGGTCATCATCTTTATAATTACTCGGTCAAGAGCAACGTTTGATAATGCCTGACATGCTAATCCCTATGTTGGTAACCATGGCGATCTCAGGTCTGAGGATAATACGATATCACAAATGGGGAACATCACTGATGACATTATGTAACACTCCTCGCAGTGTCCCCAAAGCGGGTCAGTCCAATACTTTGTTCCCTAACAAGTATCAGTATGTTCAGCTTGATATCTCCATATCCATGACTTGTGGAACATAGTCATCAGCTGACCCATACTCTAATCATTATATCAATGTGATCCTAGGTTATTGATACATGATTAGGGACATCTAAACAATATTATTATTACATTACTAGCATCCCACAATCTAGTCACGTACTTGATGAACTAGTATTAATAAATATTATTTACAAGAGATTATAAAGTAAAATAAATAAACTTTATTAATAAAAATAAGCATAAGATATCCAAGTACAAATCATAATCTATGAATAGTCCTAGGACATATCTCTTTCAACAGGGAGCTTCTTATGATTATTGTACCGTTCTGAATATGATATGATCCTAATATGGATCTGGAAATGATTCTATTATGGCCCTTCGATGGTGAAGGGATTGTGTATTTATTTGGTGCCTATCGGTATGGAAAATAAGTGGGGCCTGGTGTCCTTGGGTTGAAAATCCCTAAACCTTTGGAGGGCAGCAATGCGTCGGCTGTCTATAGCCATCGGTGTGTAGCCCGAAAATCTAGACAACGGTAAGGCACAGATGATTCTATGGTTGTGATATTATCCTTGGACTGGAGGTTTGATTCGGTTATGATCTTATGATATTCTCTGAGGCCAAGGGGTCAGTTATGATTATTGACGGATGACTCTATCGGGCGGTCAGGCCCTCGATAAAGTTTGGCTCGATGTGGATATATATATTCTGGCTACATGGCTTAATGGTTGATACAAGGGAGGTAATATGTTTATGCATAAGCACGTATAGTTTCATATGATAATGGTTTTTAAACCAAAGTATTTATTAAAATATGATTTGTTGTTGAACTATGAATTATGTTTTCGATATGTTATTCCATATTTCTTTCCCTACTGAGCTGTGACCTCACCCCTTTTTGTTAACCAAATAGAGGTGTACGGGGGACGAGTAATGTTAACGAGACGGCGGGATCAGGAACGAAATAGAAGGCTCTGATACAGTAACTCATTCTGCCATGTATATGTTTTCACAGGAAGTTACAGCTAGCCCGAAATGTTGTATATTGACTTGGACATACTTAGTTTTGTTTTGTACAGCGGCTATATGCATGATATTACTATTTATATTTCTTTATGCATTTACATATACACCCATTTTAGTCAATCTAAGATGGGTTAGTAGCATTCTAGGTCTTAATTACGGGTGTTGTCCAGTCGATTAAGGCGGGGGTGTTACAGTAAAGGTGTGGGTGTGTAGGGGATAGGCGAGGACGTTGAGGAGGAGGACACTTTTGACACTCCTGTTACTGATCTGCCACCACCATTAGGCGGTACATTATAGGTTGGCCCATACCAGGCTTATGGAAGCGGCTGTGAAAATTTGGAATCCTGTTGGCACCCTATCGTGGTGATAATTCATATCGTGTATCCCTCTATTTTCTTTCTAGATGCAAAAGGGTTCATTTAGAGTGGTCAGTACGTTTTACGAGAAAATGGACAAAATAAATTTGTAAAGGGAAAGACTATAAATAAACCTTTTCCTTATGTTCATTCTAGTGGCATTATATGTTTATTCTGTATTGGAAAACTTGGATGCTTTTACTGACATTCTACTACTTTCTAGAAATATCTTATAAAAGCCCGATTTTGGGGAAAACGGGAAAAATGATGAAAACCTTGTATTTCGTGATTTGATATTTTGGTTTTATCAAAGTCTGATTAATAGTTACAAAAGTTTATCTTATCTATTTTGAAATAAGAGTGATTTGGTATTGTTTCCTTTTATAACAATATCAATTATCTTGTTTGGTTAATTTAGAAAAGATTAGATCCTATCGGAATTAATTTGATATAGAATTTTACTCTTGAGGAGGGTGTATCAGATAAGTTACAATCTATATAGAAGACATATATATCTGAGTTTAATTCCTACGTAAACTTTATCAGTTCGGGTTTTAAAAACTTGATTTTATCCGGATAGTAAATAGCCTTACTTCTTCTGGTTTTATAAATAATTTTTTATCAGGGTTTTATTAAGTTATTTTCTTTGAAAATGATAGAATATCTATAACTTGATAGTACGTTTATTCAACTAGAAAGTGGACAGAGCAACATATATAAAAGTGAAAAACAAGTACATAGTTATATAATTTAAATACTAGGAGAAACCTTTGTTACCTTCCCGGCGATATATATAAAAGAGATAGAAAGAGAGTATAATACGATAGACTATGCTTCGACGGATATTATCTTTTATTCTCCAAAGATTTTTGAGAATTCGACTCCAGTAGATAACACTTCTAGTGTTGAGAATGGATTTAGTGATTCTTGGAAATCAGACGATTATAGATTACACCTGATAACACTTCAAATGCAGAGAATATAGAGAATTTTGGCTCTTTAATTACTGCCTTCTTCTCTTGTCCCAAACCCTTGGGGGTTGTGGTTTATTTATACTGCTTCGGGAATGATTGTCGCTCAACACGTCCTTAAAGTAGGGGAATCTTGTGACACATGGCCCACCAGTGGGGGAATGTCGCCCGACAATCCCTTTAATAGGGGACAATAGTGCTATTCCACACACAATGATGTGCTGGAGAATGATTAGGGAACATGTTGTGCGATATAAGTGGTTTGTCGCTGTAAGAACCCGCACTTTTGACACCGGCCCCCTTGGCGGCGATTCCACCGGCTTTTTGGTTCGTTTGGAAAACAATTTGTTTTATTATGATGAATAAGGTGACGGATTGTAAAAGAAATCAGAGTTGCCAATTTGTTTTACTAAACAAATAAAAGTCTGTGTAAAAAAGGAACATTTATGGATTAAATGACCTCTTAAACATAATTAATGAAAAACCAGTTGTTGCTTTGAAAATCGGTTTTGAAAAAAATTAAGAGTCGCCAGTTTGTTTTACTAAACAAACAAAAAAGGTTTGTGTAAAAGAGACATATTTATTGATTAAATATCCTCTTATACTCAATATATGCGAAACCAGTTGATTCGAAGGTTCGGGGATTAAGTTATGAATCGGGAAGGTGTTAGGCACCCAATTCGCCCTTTTGGTCTCTTGAGTAGGATATGCGTGTGTTATAATTCAGTTCTTTCATGCTATTGCTATTACTTTACAGGTTTCCGTGCTTGCCTTAAAAATCAGAATTTTGGGGTTAGGATGAAAACGATGTATTTCCTAGTTCGCCCATGATTTTAAAAATAAGTGTGTATGTGTGATTTGAAAAAGAGAGTTTGATAATAACAGATGCAATGAAATAAGTGATTTTGTAAAGCATTGGGCTTTTCGAAAACTTATTCGATGTGGAATCTTATATTCGACGTAGTATGAGGCAAGTTAACCAATCGTGTACAACAGTCTATTGATTAAACAGGTATAGATGGCACTAGTGCTCTCATAATCGAGTATTTATCACATATACACCGCAATCTATGAGTTAGATTGGATATATAATGATTATCGATTACTTCGTATAATAATCCCGCAAATCCGGACTTTTGAAAAAGTAAGAAAGTAATAATACTATTTTGGAATTAGATTAAGATTTGTTATACGCCTTTGGTTTTGGAAAACAATTTTAAAAAAGGGTTTTGAAAAGCTATCAAGTGATAGAAATTATGCAAACAAGAGTAAGAATTATAAAACTGACAAATAAATTAAAGAAGAGAGAGCAAATTATACCTGAGCTCTCTTGGAGGGAGAGAATAAGGGTCTCTTGGTGTGTACCACAAAATCCCTTTGATTGTTGATGAAAAACATGAATGGAGGGGGGTCTATTTATAGTTGAAAAAATACTTAGAGTGCAAGAAAATAGATTGCAACTAGGATTCTTGGAGTTTAACGCGAAGCCTTCCAACCGTTGGATCAACCTGATTTTTGGCAATGTGTTGGAAATATAAGTCTTATAGATCGTGTAAAAATATTAGGTCGATCAGAGTTCGGGAAGGTCTCCTTTTGCTCTGATTGGTACGAAGAGTTTGTTTCTGCGTAGGAATGGTACTTGTTGTAGACAAGGTCACTTGCTTGAACGAAAAGTCAAGTTCTAACCGTTGGATCATGCTTAAGTTTGGATATATATTTCCAATATAAGTCTTTTAGACCCTATAAAAATTTGAAGACGATCGGAGTTCGGAAAGAACTCAGTCTCCTCGGATCGGTACAAAGAGTTTGTTCTCGTATAGGAAACATAATTGCGTACAACAACCTTGACAACTGAACTTCTAGCCTTTGGATTATGCTGAATTTTGGATATGTTTTCTGTCAAAATGTTATCTAGCTTGTATCCAAATTTGAGGTCGATCAGAATCCGGGAAGGCCTATATTTATTTTAATTTGCTACGAAGGATATTTCAACTAGAATTGCACGATAGACAAATTAATTCTTGAGGATCCCATGTCCGACAAAACTGAACTTTGAATATGTTCTTCCCCATGATAATACCTATCTACTGACCAAACTTCAGACCATTTTAACTTCGAGAAAACCTCCATTTGATCACCCAAAACAAACTCATGATTTTTTGAATTTTCGGAGATCCGACCGTCGGATTGAGCTGATTTTCGAGTATGTCTAACAACTCTCAAAGTTTGAGGATGATGCAAAATGCGTAACTCTTCTTTCACAAGTTTCCAGGAGTTTTGACAGTTTTCGGTTCCAGCAATTTTTGATAATTCTGTAACTTCTCATTCGGGGTCCTTTCGGCTTTCTTCTTTGACCTGTATCACATGTACAAAGTTTGTGTGCATCTAAGAATGCTCGTGCATACATGCGTGTTCATTTCTTTGAAAATTAGGATTCTTGCGAGGGTCGCAAAATGAGGTGTTCACAAGTAGGATATGCGTGAAATTATAATCGAACATTCGCATGCTTGTTGATGTTATCGCGTATCAGTCCATAATTTTAGGAAAATGGGATTTTGGGGCGGGGATGGAAACCATGTGCTTCGTATTTTGCCCTTCAATTTTAGAAATGTGTGTGTGTGTGATTTGAAAGATGATTTTGATAATCAAAAGTAGCAAAACAGGTGTTTTTGGAAATATTTAGGGCTTTTTGGAAGATAATTCGATTTGGAATCGAATATCCTATAATCCTCAAAATTTGTTCGTCAATAGTGTACCACAATTTAATAATTTAAATTGCCATTGACGAATCTAGTACTCTCATATTGAATATTTAGGTAAGCACCGCAATTTATAGATTAAGCCAGGTACAAACGCATGTTGATTCCTTTGTGGATCGTGACTGATAAAATCGAGATTTTATGAAATTGACTGATAATGTAATACCCCTGTGTTCCTTTTTCGCGTTTCAACCTGATACCTTTATCATGTCATGGTAGACATATTAAGTTTGAGGGAACAATCGTTATATTATTAGAGTGGTTCAGGTTGAAACCGAGGTGTAAATTGCGTGTTCGACTTTTCGTAATTTGTCAATTTCTAGCCAACTTTGAGAGGCCATAACTTTTTCATCCGATGTCCAAAAAACTCATTGTTTATGGCCACATCTTCGTTTCTTTCCCCTTTACAATTTTTGTGTTTGGGCCGAGTTAAGATTCTACCATTTCGAGGTCCATTTCGGGCTCAAAAAGTCAGTTATTGTTGGAGTGACCACTATGATTGATCATGGAAGGCCATGATCGATCATGGTTCATTTGGAAGTTGGTTTTGACGATATTTAACCCGTTTTTCAGCCATTTAACACCCCTATACCCCCATTTTGAGCACACAACATCAAGGGAGTGAGGGAGAGACTTGAGGGAGATCTAAAGAGAGAGAGACAAGAGATTCCACACATCTCTCACCCCTTCCAAGATTTGAGCATCAAACACCTCCTCTGTCACTATTCATTGTCTTCCACCTTCGTCTTCACCCGTAAGAGCTTAGAGCAAGCTAGGGTTTCTGCAATACGACGTCTACTCATCATCAACTCCTCAATCTAGCTACTCTAAGGTGGGAACACTTGTATAAAATCTCTTTTACGAATCTTTACATGTTACGTTAGTGATTTGTACTCAAATTGGGGTTTTCTACAAAACCCCTAGGTTGTATGCATGTTCATGGGATTGGGCTAGATAAATCCTCGATTGGTGATACATATTGATGGGTTTTAACATCTATTACATATTTTGAGCATTTAATCATCGTTTTCACTCATATACCTAAAGTTTTATAAAGAACCTATCTTATACGCATATGTTTAACCTAGAAATTGGGGGTTTTGGGATCTATGCGTATAGAGTGGTTGATTTTGGGTTATTGATGGTAGGAATACATAAATATGATATTAGAAGTGATTGTGGGACACTATCCTTGGGTTTGGTGTCAAAACCCCACTAAGGTGGAGTGGTGCATAACAAACATTGAGTCTTGTGCTTGGTAGAGGCTACAGTTAGTATAAGAGAGGGTATACAAACCCGATACACTTTAGAATCGTTATTACCTTGGCTTGGTGGGCCGTAGATTGTCGTGACTCTAAGTAAGGTGAGGTTGAGTTGCTGTGAAACTTTCGGTTAAATGAGAACCACACTAGTTAAGGCTTAGCTTGACGATATGGTTTGAGAATTATCATAAAACACCGATGGCCTTAGTTTGATACACATGACACATAATGAGATGTAATATACTGATAATGAATCAATTGGTCGAATAATGGGAATTATTCGTTAAACGATAGGGTCCTGGATAATTGGATCAATAATAATGATGATGTGATGAATGAACGATGATTATAATGATGACGATTATATGATTATATATATATGTTGTTGGCCATACGTGTGATGGATGATTTGATGATTATATATATATATATTGTCGTGTGAGGAATTGATATATTTCTGTTGTTATGATCACACGTATGGGCTGGATATGATGGACCGGGCACCGGGTAGCTCCCGCGTGACTCGAAGATGGCCCTCCTATTTACCGCCCTTGGGTGAAAGCCCCTAAATTGTGCACGGGGAAAATGAAGTTGGTGAATCCGTCAGTGGTTGTGGGTACCCACAAAGGAGAGCCCACTCTATGTATCTTGCCTTTCCACAGGACTATGTGTTCTGGGTTAGATGAGTTTCCCTAGCTACGGAGCAGGTCCCGTGTGTCACTACTTTCCCAATAGTGAGTTCCCCGGGAAGTAGTTGGGCTACTAATGGTTATTACCCTGCTCGGGTATCGCCTGGTGTAGTTCTTTCCAGAGTGCCGATGGGGTTTGTATGAGGTGTTCTCCTCGTTAACTATTCGGAGTGTCGTCCCTGGGAAAATGTCCTGTTTGGGTTATCTCCGAATGACCTACTTGAAGAACCAAGTCCCCGAGCCACTCCCAACTCGAATGAGACATGGATAAGAGCCTTGGACCCTTCGGGATCCATTGTTCTGGGCCTGGATGTACTAACCACGGGGTGAAACCGAGGCATTATGCTAAGGACGTGATACGAGAGTTGTTGTGAGATTGTGATTACGCTGTTATTATTATTGTCTCGTATCATGTCTCGTATTGATTTGTGTATTTTGCCTCAGCTATGACATAAATGATGTAGGGACTTAGGCGGACACTGTTAAATAGAACATGGTACACATAGAGAACTATCGAGCCTTTCATAATGTATTAATATATAAAGTGGAAAAAGATAATGACTGTTGAACCTTAGAGAAGGAATACGCGTGTGAGAGTACATGTGATTTATGAGACTTGTTAGCCGAATCATAATAAACCTATAGCATTAATAATTGAAGTAAAAATTAAAGCTAAGGTAATAGCTAGATAAAAGATATCATGGTGTGACGCACCAGAAGGATAAGCCAGTGATAGAGCCTTCTAGACGGCCAGGTATAGAATCCATAACACACTATAATTAAAGGGGAAACAATAAATACTTGACCAATAGTTACGACTAACGGAATAAGGACCGGATAGCATAGAAGAGTGTGGAGTTACACTTGAGAGTGGATAGTCCGTAGCATGTTGAACCTTAAGAAGCTATGATGTGACTTTAGACTAGCGATCTCCTCGAGTTGTGAAAATTCCTTAGAGTTTTATCTTATGGATGGTTAGAGGAGAGATTGGTTAGTCGAGTAAGTGGCTTCCGGGTAGCTATGATAGCAGTCCTATTGTGAACACCCCAATCCACGACTCTTGTGTGAACACTGGTTTTTCATAAAATAAGAATTTCACATTAGGTCTTGAGTCATCATGCATATTAGAAGACTGTTAAAAAAGACTCTGACTTTGAATTCGTCAAGTGTCTGATACGACCAATGGTCACGGGGTGCGGGGCAGCACCCCGTTAGAAAAAAATTGAGTTTTTAGGTGTTTCAAGGCATATTTGAAGTGCTAGCCGCAGCCCCCCAACCGCAGGGCTACCTACCAGCCGTACGGCTGGGCCCCAACAGCACGGTTACCAGCAAGCTGTACGGCCGGCCCGCAGCCTCTAACTGCACCCCCCAACCGCAGGTCCCAGTCGCACTCCCTGCGGCTAGCCTCTTTGGAGCACTTTTAGCGGAAATTTCTCTATAAATAGGACCCTTGGGTTCTCATTTAGGATCATCAACACTTAATAGAGTTTTTAGAAAGGAGAAACTCTGTCATGATTATTAGAGAGTATTTTTTAGAAGTTTTAGAGAGAGAAAGTTTTTAGAAAGAGAAAGTCATAGAGAGAGAAAGTTTTAGAGAGTGAAAGTTTTAGAGAGAGAAAGTCTAGAGAGAGAAAGTTCTAGAGAGAAAAAGGAGCAAGCAAGCGATCATCGTTCTTCTTCAAGCACATCAGGTACATTTCTCTGCAATTCTCCTGAATTTCAATATTGCATTTGAATACGAGTTTTAATACAGAAAGTTAGATAACTTGCAAAGAAGTCCACTACTTTCCAAACAAGTCCTTTCTAAATTTTAAAAGAAAATTAAAATCTATTTTGACACGTTTTCAAAACAAAACAAAATTACAAAAACTGTTTCCAAAAATATGGAACTACAAGACTCTGATTTCATTCTATGAATGAATACGTAGGCGCTAGCAAAGCTCGAGTTTGATTTCAAAATGCAGTTTTAAACTAAAATTATCCGGAAAGACCTAGGAGGAAAAATCGTTGATATCATGAGAACACCATCGATGAAGATGGCTCAGGTCGCCCCAATTGAGGCCACAGTCAGCCTCAGCTAAAGACAGAAAATCGGACAAAAGGGCAAAAACAGCATTAGTACGAAAGGTAGACATGATGATAAAGAAAGAAGAAGTATTTTAGGCTAGAAAGATAGAATGGGTATTGAACACAATAAGGAAAAAAGGACAAATTCACGCTCTATTTATAGTAAAAGGTACAGGCCAACCACGTGACTGGCTACAAACCATACGGCTGGCTGATAACCGTGCGGTTGGCTCCCAACCGTACGGCTACCCCCTGCGGTTGGACCTCCCCTTTGTCAAAAATTTTCATTTTTCTTCAAACTTTTTTCACAATACATCATGATACGAATATTGCCAGACTTTATGCAGAAAGAACGATCCATCATTGCATGCATATAGGTTTGATAATTACTTGCCATTATACGTACTTAACCATTTTCACAAAATAAATTCACAACCATTGTGCTACATTTTCATTTCAAAACACATAACATCACACACAAACATATTTTCTTCAAAAAACATAACTACTTCATTGAATTAATAATTAAAACCCAGTCGCACTAATTTATAACTAACTTGTTCATAAAAACAAAACAAATACATATAAATTAATAAATAATTTAAGAAGTTTCTATCAAAAACCTAAAACCAACACTAAAAACATCATAAACCATCAAAACCATCATCACTAACGATGCGGCGAAGGAGGAGGATCCATCGTACGCGGGCGCTTCTCTTCCATCTCACCAACGCCCTCTATTGGACTTACTGAAGCTGTGCCACCGCGGCCCTGAGGTGGAGGAGCAAGCCTAGACGTCCGACCTGATTATTGCCCGCCATGCACAGACTGCGACGATACCACTAATCGGGAACGTGAACGCGAAGGGTGATAAGTAGCCGACACGTCACTCGCCAAACGCCGACTGTACTTCCCCATGTAATCCGTCGGGAATGGCGCTACAAATGTCAACAACCCGTCAGCATTGAAGTAGCTCCTCATTAACTTAGCCACCTCCCGAAGACGAAACAAACAGACATGCAATCCATCACTATTTTATAAACATCGCATATATGAAATACTTTTTACACTGGTAAACAAAATCATACCTCCTCGTCTGAAACGTGTGCCAATGATACTGCTTCAGTCGGCCAAAATCTATATAAGGAATATCTTTCGGATACTCGGGGATCGAATAAGACGTCGACGCCCCGCCAGCCTGTGATGGACCCGCCTCAGCTCCACCAAATCTTTCGCTCGCCGGGAGGGTATCCTCATCAGTCTCCTCCATCCTCTTCGACTCTGGGGCGACCTCTTTCCCTTTCCCCTTGTTGCCCACTTCAGCCGCCGACACCTCACCCACACCCGTATCTGCCCCTAAACGAGCGGCGTAATCCGTCACCTCCCGAAACACAATACCACGCGCAGCGCCTGACGATGGAGTAGATAATGAATAGGACCTCAGACATACTGACCCGGCACCGGGAGACCCAATAGGGGTACATAACAACGGCGAGAAGGAAACATGCTGAGCCCAATCCATATCTCCGGGCCCAAACATAGGTGATGAACCCGACACCGACCCGCGTCCCTCCGGTGTTTTAGCCGACTCCAACATTTGCCTCATTGCCTCTGACGACAACTGGGGTGTCCTCCCTGACATAACCGGTACGACGGGTGGTCTAGATACCTGACTCAAGCCCCCAACTGGACTCTGACCCCCAACTGGGCTTCTACCTCCTTAGGCCCCTTACCTCTTCCAAGAAATACCGCAACTGTCGGCCCCTCCTCTACTCGACCACTTGTCCCAGACTGCGGCGTCCCACCATCCCCTCTCCCCAAAGGCACCTCCTCTGACCCCTCCTCGTCATCTTCCTCTACCTGCTGTGGGCCCGCATCCCTCTTACCATGAGGATCCTCATCGTTCGAATCCGCAATACCCTTCGCCCTCCTATTGGGCGCAGGAATGGCCTGATATAGGACTCGTTGAGCCATATAAAGCTGCCCCCGAATGATCATCTGATCTCCTCTGATGGCAGCATATCTCGCGTAGATCACCCGTCCACGCACTCCCCTCTTCTCCCTCATCAAATAATGGTACGCAAACGTCCATACTCTCCCTCCATCAACAACCCTCGATCGGGATACCCGCCAAAAACAACGTTCGCTCATCTAAAGAAAGCAAACTCGACCGCCTCATCGCCGCTGGAGGCCACGCCGAGACCCTAAATCCTAACCTTGGGGTGTGCTATCGCACTAAACGCTCACCCAGGTAGAAGGCACCCCATACTCGTGTACAAATAACCTCCTCGAACGCGCAGCAGCTACAACAACACCATATCCCCATTGCTGTGCCACGTACGCAGGCCACGGGCTCCACTGAACCTACCACATTGATATAAGCACTAATTAAATATTTTTTACAAAACTTATTTACATAAAATTTATTAACACAATTTTATACTAGATCTAGCTGTAGACCAGAGGGGTCGCCAGCACTCATATTCGGCGTCAGATACCGATACACTCCAACTATATTTCGGCTATAATACCGTCTGAAATATGGGAACTCATCCGCGAAAGTCGGGTGTAAGTTAATCTGACCAATACCCTGATGGGTATGAGCTATAAACCACATCTGTCATATAAACATATTCTTTATTAAAACAAATTTTTATCATATCGCATTGGAAATATAGATATAATAATAAAATTTTACCTCCCAAAGCATGACCAGCCCACGATGGTTGAGCTTCATATGACGGCATACCAAGTCCATCGACTCATACAACACCGCCAACACGTATCCATCCCATGAAAATGTGTGCAACCGGTCAAAGTACATCAGATGTAGCAACCACCATGGCCGTAAGTTATCTCTGCCTCGTGCATAGAATAAGTCGTGCAACAGCAACAACAGAAAACACCGTGATAGCTATCGAACCACTTGACGTGTCATTGGCCCATTTCGAAACCTTTCACTCTCAGACTCAATATGCTAAACCATCGCCGTGTGACGAATCCCATTCACCACTATCCGACTCGGTCTCTATCCTAAAGTCGCTCCCATACCATCTAATGTCACCCACACCCGTGAGTTGAGTGCCAACACCTCTCCTTCAAAAGGCAACCCTATCAACACAAAAACATCCTCAGGGGTCAACGTCATCTCTCCCCAACCCAGTGGAACGTGTGCGTCGTATCCAACCATGTCTCCCCCAATACCGTCGGCAAGCTCACCGATCGCTAAAACTCCCCACCCGGCAACACCTCTATAAACCGTTCAAACGGGGTCGCACTCAGATAAGCCCTCACCAATGGAGGTAGCTGGTCTCGTAGCTCTGGCGCCGCACGTGTGATACCACGGCAACGGCCAATCCTCTGTTATATTAGAGTTTTCAAATAAATTTTATGGTTCATTTTCTAAACAGTTTTTCAGATAACATCGCGTAATATTTATTTTGAAAAATATTTATATTAAGTATATCCACTATGGCAAGTAATTATTAAGTCTATCACATTCCATGCATATGATTCCATTGCATGTTTTCTAAAGTAAATAAGTACTAAAACTCAAAACATACCCGAGTTCGGCGACGAATCTCGTGTGCCGCGGGCTCCATCAACAACCACTCTCGCCCCTCTCTCGGCGAGATCAGTGGCACATCACGATACAGTGCTCGCTGCAAAGACCCGTCCGCCCCCAGTGGCCCCTCCCATGCGACACTATCCCAATCGTTGTGATGAGGCGCATAGATCAGATGCCCATCCATGGTCATAATAACAGCCTCCACCTCATCACCTGGAAGATGCTCTGGTACCTCCCCGCCCTCCGGTGGACCCCCATCATCATAATTATGAAAATCGATAATAGCCGCGAAAATGCCATCCCTAACGATACTAAAGAACCCTCGCTAAATTTTTTTTTGAAAATCGAAAAATATATGCTAGAGAGAGAAACTGCAAAGAGAAATGAGAAGTGAATATGACAAACAGCCTCTATTTATAGGCATCTAGAGCTAGTCGCAGGCTAGCCAAACCATACGGCTGGCCCCCAACCGTGCGGTTGGCTGCCAACCGCACGGCTGGGGGGTATGTACCCTGTGGCTGCCCTTTTAATTTTGACCTAAAAAAATAGAGAAGAGAGAGAAAGGGTGGGGGTGGAACACAGACTATGAATCAATTTTTTCTAAAACAAAAGGACCAGGACTCACACACACACACGAAATGGCTGATCAAAACTCAAAGTTTAGCATTCTAAAGTCCGTGGAGGAACCGAAATTCAAAAGGAAGGACCAATTTTCCAGAAGGCTCAAATTTGATGAATAAATAAGGGAGATGTAAAAGAAGAATCGGGTACAAGAAAAAATTGAAAGAGTAGAAAAGGGAAAAATCCTGTTGGTCCAAGTGAGAAAAAAGAGAAAAATAGAAATAAAGAAGAATCAATAGGGAGAGCCACACTAAGAGTGACAGCTGTGCCAAAAGGCAGAGGGCTACAGCTTAGGTGAGTAAGGCTGCTGTTTCGAAAAAAGCAATGAAAGAAAAAATAAGAAAAATCAAAATCCGAAAGCCAAAATAAAAGACTGGATAATCAAAAGAGTGAGCAATAAGGGTATCGAAAAACAGAAAACGATACAGGACCAGCATCTTCCCTGTGGATAAATTAGAGGGTAGCTCAAGGATGATTGACAATTCCAAGTGAAATTCTATCCCCATGACTAAAGATAAGAAAACCGAGGGTAGAGAGATGTCAGATCTTAAAAATCCATGCACAACAGTCCGAAAGCTTCTAGGAAAAGTTAATTCAAAAGTTTGATTACCGGTAACGCCAAAGGTCAAAACTGAGGGTGAATAGAAGGAAGAAAGAGCATTTCAAATTACAAGCGATTCTCTCTAGCATATCAATTTTGAAAAAATTAACGAGGCAGTGTTCAAATAATAAAGTTGAGACAACGAGACAGTCTCAGTAGGGAATTTTTTTCGGATTCCTCAAGGTAGGAATTCTTCGCATTCCCCACGATGGAAATTTTTTTGAAACCACGTTTCCCACTATGAGAATCTTGATCCATGACCCTCGGAATCCTATTTCTTTTGTTTTCATTTTAAAGGAAAACATGTTTTGTATAGTCGCCGGTTTGTTTTATAAGAAAACAAACAAAAGATCATACAAAAGATAACTTGAAAACAAATTATCTTTCATGCGTTTAAAACCAGAGATTGATCGAAATTTTACTTTGCCAGGGTTCGGGAACTACATTACAAATTAATTCCTATTTTAGACATCTTAATGGATCATGTATTTAATTCCTATTTTAGACATCTTGCAAGTATTTCGAATTATTTTCAGAATAGTCCTTTTCGGATAAATTTAATTTGAAATCATATTTTGAAATCAGACTCGATCTTTGCGAGCGCCTACATATTCATTCGTAGAATGAAATCAGAGTCTCGTAGTTCTGTATGTTTGGAAACTGTTTTTGTATTTTTGTTTTGTTTTGAAAACATGTCAAAACAAATTTTAGTTTTCTTGTAAAATTTAGAGAGGACTTGATTTTGAAAATAGTAGACTTCTTTGCAAGTTATCTAACTTTTTGTATTAAAACTTTTAATTAAATGCAGTATTGAAATTCAGGAGAGTTGTAGAAAAATATACCTAATGCGCTTGAAGAAGAACAAGGATCGCTTGCTTGCTCCTTTTTCTTTCTGGAACTTTCTCTCTCTAGAAATTCTCTCTCTGAAACTTTCTAAAAATTCTCTAAAAAGACTCTAATAATCTGGATAGAGTTTCTCCTTTCTAAAAACTCTATTGAGTGTTGATGATCTCAAATGAGACCCCAAGGGTCCTATTTATAGGGAAATTTTCTCAAAAAATGCTCCAATAGAAGCCAGCCACAGGGGGTACGGCTGGGACCTACAGTTGGGGCTTGCGGCTAGGGCGTGTGGTTGGGGTTTGCGGCTAGGGCTTGCGGCTGGGGGCGTGCGGTTAGGGGCTGCGGCTAGTGTAACACCCCGTGTTCATATTAGTGTTAAGTATGTTGTATTAGCTTCTCTATGCTCATGTAAGTGATCATTTAGTGATACGGGTGGTTCGAATGAATATCGGCTCTTAAATCGTAAGTTTTTTATCCTACGCGATTTCCTTGTTTTTAGCCAACTTTAGATTCTCGTAACTTTCTCATCTTTTATCCGATTTGACTGTTGTTTGTTCCTACTTATAGATTTCATACAATTCTACAACTTTTGTGTTTTGGCCAAAGTCCAATTCGCACTCCTCATTAATCAAATCAGGGCCCGAAGTAGGTCCATCTCTAAATTCTGGTCATTCGGTAGCGCTTTGGCAGAGCGCTGTCTTTGGTGAATTTCTGGGAACGATTGGTCCATAATTTGGGAAAACTTCCTCTTAGGAAGTTGTAGATCGTTGAATTACCTTTTTGTGGACATAATGATCACCTCAATCGGAATTCTGAGTCAAAAGTTATGGCCAAATTACGAACAGTACATCAGAGCACCAAAATTACACGCGGACCGGTCTGGGGAGTCCACACTCATGCGCGGACCGGTATGGCCTTTTTCTAGACCGGTCCAACAGTGGGACAATGTTGGTTTTGAGCATTTTTAAGCATTCTTTTGACCCCCCTTTTGCTCCAAACTTCGACCCAAATAAACCCACACACCCCTAGAGAGTTCTATAGAGCTTTAGGGAGAGAGAAAATGAGATTTCTACACATTTAACCTCCTAATCCAAGAATTAAAGCTCCAAATCATCCAAACCACCATCCAAGATTACTATTTATCATCTTCCACATCATTTCTTCTCCATGGGAGCTCAAGCATGGGTTAGGGTCCTATGTGTTGGAGTTTAAGCTTTTTCTATTTAGGGTTTTGCTATTCTAGGTTCACGGTGACGCGAGAGATTCAGGATTTCACCAAACATTGATTTGGATATGGCATGATGTCTATGGTTAAGGTATGGGAAGTATTTCATATGCATTTCATAAGCTCTAGAGCTATTCTTTGATATCTGTATTCTTGTATTCATCTTGTTATTACTTGTTCCTTGGCTTGGTTATGTTATGGCTGGCTTTGCTTGCTATATGTGGTATGTGTTGGCTTAAGTGCTTTGTTGATTGATTGGTACATGTTTAAGTACACCTACCGGGGATTTGCCAACAGTCCAACAGCCTGGTTTGCAACGTCTACGGAGAGGGCGTGGGTGAGGTGAGGCATGAATTGGTATGGTGTTACTTGGCATGTAGCCATGAGAGAGCTGGGTATGAGGCCTTGTATGGTGATGGGCTTATGTATGTGTATTTGTTATTATTATATTGATTCCACAGATTCATCTTTATCCTCTGTATACGGTTTACTTCCCCACACATGTTTTTCATCTACATGTACTTGCGGTAAGGACACGGGATGGGATGGTGACAGCTCGTTTAGGAATTCTAGAGATTCTTGTAGTTTAGAAGTTATAGAAATTGATTCTGTTGCATTCTGGAAATCTATTGTAATTAATGAACAGTTGTATTCTATTTATCCATTTTTATCGCCCCCAAAGGCGGGGCGTTACAGCTAAGGCCTGCGGTTGGGTCGTATCAAACACTTGACGAATTCAAAGTCAGAGTCTTTTCTAACAGTCTTCTGATATGCATGATGACTTAAGACCTAATGTGAAATGCTTGTTTTATGAAAAATCAGTGTTCACACGAGAGTCGTGGATTGGGGTGTTCACAGACCATCTCGTCCAGGGATTCTTGCTTGTAGGAATTCCGGGACGATAAGAAGACAACGATTCACGACTCTCACGTGAATCTCGGCTTATTGATACTTGAATCAAAATATACCCTTCTGGCACGTGAATTTCTTTGTGTCTTAGGCGATGCAATCCACAACCGCCCCTTTCCTCTCGACTAGGCTACACAATACATCGGTCTTTTATTCTGCCTACCCTCAGTGGTGCATTTCTACCCTTGGCGTACTAGCTTTTTAACTATTCATGCAGGGAGCTTTGACATTTTACCAAATCCAGGTGATTACTGCGAAAAAATATTTCAAAGAAGGTTTCCCATCTTCTAGGGATAAGTGAAAAAATGATTCTTGTCTATTTGTAATTCCCTTTATAGGGATTTGTGCTAAAAGAAAGAATTCCCATCTTTGGGAAATGTGAAAAAGATTCCCATCGTGGGGAATGTGTGGACAAAGTTATTCACATCATGGGGAATGTGCGGTAAAGGCTATTTCCCTTCGTGGGGAAATGGGATCAGAAAAAATTCCCATCGTGGGGAATGCGAAGAATTTCTATCTTTGAGGAATTCGAAAAAAATTCCTTCATGGGGAACACGTGGAAAGCGTTGTTTCCCTTCGTGGGGAAAGGGGATTGAAGAAAATTCCCATTGTGGGGAATGCGAAGAATTCCTATCTTGAGGAATTCAAAAAATTCCCTTCGTGGAGAACACGTGGAGTCGTTATTTCCCTTCGTGGGAAAAGGGGTTTCGAAGAAATTCCCATCGTGGGGAATGCGAGGAATTCCTATCTTGAGGAATTTGAAAAATTTCCTTCGTGGGGAACACGTGGAGTCATTATTTCTCATCGTGGGAAAAGTGACTTCAAGTGTCTGCCTAGTTACTTGAATTCGTCAAGTGTCTGCCCGGTCAGGTCACTGGGTGCGGGGCAATGCCTCGTTAGAAAAAAAAATGAGTTTTTAGGTGTTTCGAGGCATATTTGAAGTGCTAGCCGCAGCCCCCCAACTGCACAGCTAGTTGCCAGCCGTATGACTGGGCCTCAACCGCAGCCTCGTAATCGCACGACTACCAGTAAGCCATACGGCTGGCCCGTAGCCTCCAACTACACACCCCAACTGCACCCCATACTGCTGGCCTGTTTTGGAGCACTTTTAGTGAAAATTTCCCTATAAATAGGACCCTTGGGCTCTCATTTGGGATCATCAACACTCAATAGAGTTTTTAGAAAGGAAAAACTCTGTCAAGATTATTGGAGAGTCTTTTTTAGAAGTTTTAGAGAGAGAAAGTTCTTAAAAAGAGAAAGTCTTAGAGAAAGAAAATTTTAGAGAGTGAAAGTTCTAGAGAGAGAAAGGAGCAAGCAAGCGATCCTTGTTATTCTTCAAGCGCATCAGGTACATTTCTCTATAATTCTCCTAAATTTTAATACTGCATTTGAATACAAAAAGTTAGATAACTTGCAAAGAAGTCCACTGCTTTCAAAACAAGTCCTTTCTAAATTTTACAAGAAAATTAAAATATGTTTTGACACGTTTTCAAAACAAAACAAAAATACAAAAACCGTTTCCAAAAATATGGAACTACGAGACTTTGATTTCATTCTATGAATGAATACGTATGCGCTTGTAAAGCTCGAGTCTGATTTTAAAATGCAGTTTTAAACTAAAATTATCCAGAAAGGGCTATTCTAGAAATTATTCAAACTACTTGCAAGATGTCTAAAATAGGAATTATGTCATACCCCGTGTTCCTTTTTTCGCGTTGACCTTCTCTTAAGCCAGGTATGGCTTAATCTCCATTAGAGAGTTAGCATTAGGTTTCATGCCCTTCATACTCAACCCGACACTTCTAGTATGTCATATTAGGTACACTAAGTTTGAGGGAGTGATTGTTACGTTATTCGGGTGGTTCGGGTTGAAACCGAGGTGATAATCGCGTGTTTCGACTTTTCGCGATTCGTCAATTTTTGGTCAACTTTGAGAGGCCATAACTTCTTCATTCGATATCCAAATGACTCTCCTTTTGTGGCCACGTCTTCATTTCTTTTCCCTCTACAACTTTTGTGTTTGGGCCGAGTCGAGATTCAATCATTTCGAGGTCCGTTTCGGGCTCAGAAAGTCATTTGCTGATGCAGTGACTTCCATGATCGATCATGGAAGGCCATGATCGATCATGGTCCTCCATAGGAATTCCAGAAGGGTTCATGATCGATCATGGGGGACCCATGATCGATCATGGTTCACCTAAATGTCGGTTTTGAGCATTTTTAACCCGTTTTTGACTCATTTATCACCCAACAATCCTTATTTTTGAGCCAAACACATCCACCACTCTTTAGAAAGTTCTAGAGAGAGAGAGAGAGGGAGATTCTTGTCACTTATTCATCTTCCTACAAGATTGGAGCCTCGAATCGCTTCCTCCTTCACTATTCATCATCTTTCTCACCTTTTTCCTCTATTGGAGCTCGTGTTGGAGCTAGGGTTTCGGCGAGACGGCTTCTACGCTTCCTCAACTCCTTGGTCTTGCTTCTCTAAGGTGGTAACACTAGTACTAAACCCTTGATTTCAATTTAGTACTCGTTGAATTAGAGTTTTAAATCCAAATTGGGGATTTTCATCAAAACTACATGTTGTTTGCATCTCATGGGGTTTAGGTGAGGTAAATCTTAGATTGGTAATGTATATGGATAGTTTATCACTTAGATATCATTTATTATCACTTCTTACCACACTATGAGCATTGTTCTCTCACCTACACATCGTATCCACTTTATAGCCTAAGGTATGAACTAGGCTAGAGAGGATTTGGGGATTTATGCTTGAATCATGGTTGATTATGGATTATATGGATTAAAGATGCATGTATATGTATATAGTTGCGAGTGTTGAACTCTATCTATGGTTGTTGAACCAAGAACCCATTACTGCATAGCGATATACCATGACATGCGGGGTTAATGACTTGTGAGGAGTGTGCTAGGCATTAGCGACGAGCATATGACATCGATACTCTTTAAGAATGCATAGAACACACTTATTAGGGCATGGATTGCCTTAGTTAAGAACATGAACAACTAGGTGATTTGTATTAATATGCCGGTTGAGCGAGGGACACATTGATCGATAATTGGCTTAATGACTAGCTAGAGAATTAACATCGAATGCTTATGGACGTAGTTTGATACATATGGCACCTAGTGAGATGTAATTTATTGATAACGAATCAATTGGACGAATAATGGGAATTATTAATTAAATGGTAAAGTCCCAGATAATTGGATCGATAATAATGATGACGCGATTAATGATGAGAATACGGATTATAAGTGTGATGACGACGCTTGTGTTAACGATGAATATAATGATGATGATGATTATGTGATTGTATATATATGTTGTTAGCCATACGTGTAATGAATGATTGGATGATTATACGTTGTTGACTGTAGAATCAATATATTCCTGTTGATGCGATCACACATTTGGGCTGGATATGATGATTTACCGAGCACCGGGTAGCTCCTCGTGACTCGAAGGAGGTCCGCCTATTGCCGCCCATGGGTGAAAAGGCCCTAAACTGTGCACGGGGAAAATGAAGTCGGTGACTCCGTCGGTGGTTGTGTGTGCCCACAAAGGAGAGCCCACTCTAGGTATCTTGCCTTCCAACTGGACTATGTGTCCTTGGTTAGATGAGTTTTTCCGGCAAGTGGAGCAGGACCCGTGTGCCACTACTTCCCAAATGGTGAGTCCCCGGGGAGTAGTTGGGCTACTAATGGTCATCACCCACTAGGGTATAGCCTGGTGTAGTTTCTCCAGGGTGTCGTGGGAACTTGTATGGGCGTTCTCCTCGTTAACTATTCGGAGTGTTATTCCTGGGAAAATGTCTTGAGGGTTATCTCGAATGACCTACTTGGAGAACCAAATCCCTAAGCCACCACCCCACCTGGAGGAGACATGGACAAGAACCTTGGATCCTTCGGGACTCGCTGGATTCTTTGTTCTGGGCCTGGACTGACTGCGGGGTGAAACTGAGGCATTATACTGGAGACGTGATACGAGAGTTGTTGTGAGATTGTAATTGTGCTGTAAAGACTTATGCGGACACATCTAAACAGAACAGGGTACACGTAAAGAACTATCGAACCTTTCATAATGTATTGATATATAAAGTGGAAAGAAATAATAATTATTGAACTTAGAAATGATGTATGGGTATACGAATGCGTACGGATTACGGAATAGTGAGCCAGATCATAATGCATATAATATACTCACGATTGAAGAGGAAATCGTAGCTAACGAGATAGCCTAATGAGAGTACGACGTAATGTAACAGTTTAGGCTAAAGATCTTGGGGCGAATCCTATTAGCTGGCCAAGTATAAGATCCATAATGAATTATAATTAAAGTGATAATAATGAATACTTGGCCTATAGTTATGGCTTACGGGGCAAGGACCAGATAGCGTAGAAGAGTTGGAGTTACACTTGAGAAATGGATAGTTTGTAGCATATCGAACCTTAGGAGCCAGAGTTTGGTACGAGGTGACTTTGGATTAACTATCTCCTCGAGTTGTGGAAATTCCTTGGTATATTATCTTATGGTTGGTTAGAGGAGAGATCGAGTTGTTGGATAAATGGCTTCCGAGTGGCTAGAATGGAAGTCCTTGTGGGGTTGCATGCACTCGGGGTTGCATTGCATTGCATTGCACGTTTTCAAACTATAACACTAAAGTAAAGTATTTTCTATACAAAACCTATATAGTTCCCACTGAGTCCGAATTTGGCTCATCCCGTTTTCTAACAGTTTTGCAGGCATAGCATCTCGGGTGGCGTATGATGTACATGTATAGAGGCCTCCGATGTCCACAGTCTGCGTCTAGTCCTTCTTCGGAAAAGGACTACATTGTATAGTTATTTTGGTTTCTATTCGATTGTAAACGGACTATGATTTGATAAACGAATTGTATTATAAATTTGTATAGATGATTTTATATATGTGGAGTTGATTTAATTATGGTTTGATGTGATTCCATTTGTATAGAAAAGTGACTTTAAATATTACATGTTGGTTTATTACCCGAACTAACTCCACATGCCTTGGGTTTTGTAAAATGAGCTTTTAAACAGAAGGATCATGTTTTATTTAAGAAAAGTTTTTTTTTTTAAAAGTCGTGATTTTTATATTTTAAACCTGCCGTTGCGCACGACATCCGTGATTAACCGGGTCCCGGAGGTGAAAATCTCAGAACGGGATTCGGGGCGTCACAAATTAAATACACGATTCATTAAGAGACCGAAAGGGCAAATGCCTAACACCTTCCCAATTCGTAACGTAGTTCCCGAACCTTAGCAAAGTAAGTTTTCAATCAATCTCTGGTTTCAAACGTATGAAAGATAGTTCATTATCAAATTGTCTTTTATACGATCTTTTGTTTGTTTTCTTGTATAACAAGCTGGCGACTCTACAAAATATGTTTTCATTCAAAATGAAAAGAGACGAGATGATTCCTAGGGTCGTGGATTCGGGTTCTCACACCTAGTGGGGTTCGCATGCACTCGAGTATGATTGCATTGCATTGCACAATTTTCAAGTATTACATTAAAGTAAAGTATTTACTTTTTATATAAAGATGCATGCGTGTGTGATTGCAATGTGTACTTTAATACATCAAACCTATATAGTTCCCACTGAGCCCGGATTTGGCTCATCTCATTTTCTAACAGTTTTGCATGATATGTTTCGGGGTTTGAAGCATGGTGTATTCATTTAGAAGCCTCTGATGTCCATGGCACATCTGGGTCCTTAGACCAAGGACCATATGTATAATCTTTTGTTATGATAAACTCTCTATATTTATGTATGGATTTTCCAACTATTTTGGGTGATGAATCCCTAACTTGTATAATTGGGTTTTATATATATGTGGAGTGGATTTGAAACGATGGTTGAATGTGACTATTCATTTGAAATTGCTTTAAACTTTACAAGGTGGTTTGTTAATAAAATGAACTCCATATGCCAGAATTTTGTAAAACGGGATTTTATTCGGATTGTGTTTTTAAGTAAGAAAAGTTTTTAAGAGTTGTGATTTTGTTTTATATTTTAAACCTGCCGTCGCGCACAGCGTCCATGATTAACTGAGTCCCGGAGGTGAAAATCTTAGAACGGGATTTGGGGCGTCACAGGTAAAAATATGATTAAAAATGTTTACAGCTCATTCCATGCCTTTGGTTTTGAAAACGGGTTTTAAATATGAAATCTAGACTGATTTTGAGATAAACAACAATTGATCAATTATAACTGATAAAATAAAGGCAGATAAAAAATGAAAGCCGGACTAAAATAAAAAATACATGAAAGCCTCGAAAATACAAAAATACAATTTTAGAGCACTGTTCCTGAAGTCCTAGAGTTGTCTAATGCTTTGAATGAGGTTTGTGCATGTGTATTTAGTAGAATATTTAATTTGCTGGGTCAGGAAGTGTTTGTCCGCAGACAAAAGGTGTGTCTTGAGGACACAGCTAATAGAGTTTGTGTTCGCGGATAAACACCTAGGTTCATGTCTGCGGACAAAGGGTACCTTGTGTCTTGAGGACACAGCTATTAGAGCTTATGTCCGCAGACAAAACCTTGGTTCGTGTTTGCAGAGAAAGGGTGTGTCCGCGGACAAACCCCTGATTGAACGTGTGACAATTTTTACAATTTTAGCCAAACGAAACATTGGATTGATCTAATTTGTAACATGTTATTACCCATGTTAAGACCTACCTACTATCCAAATTTAAAAATTTTTGGACATCGGGAAAGCCTCCGTTTGGTTTCCTGAGTTGAATTCCCAATTTTTTAAATTCCCGAAGATTTGACGGTCGGATTGAGCTGATATTTTAGTATGTTATTCCCATTATCATTTCCTAACTCTCCAAAAAATTTTATGCTTTTAGGAGGTTGAAAAGTATTGATACGAAAAAAAATGAAAAAAAGGGTTGGGAGGGGTTTGTCCGCGGGCTTGTGTCCCTACGACACACACCCTTGTGTGTCGTGGGGATGCACACTTAGAGGTGCGTGTCCGTAGGAGATTTCTCCCAATCCTGTTAAACGGATTATCGGATCGATATGATTTTTTAATATGTTGTTCCCCATTATATACACTGTCTACTGACGAAATTTGAGCTCATTTGGACTTCAGGAAGGTTGTCTTTTGATTGCCCAAAGTAAACTCTCGATTTTTTGATTTCTGAGAGATTGGCGGTTGAATTGAGCTGAATTTTGAGTATGTTGCTCCTTATGGAAATATTTAACAACCCTCAAGGTTTTAGGATGATCAAAAATGTGGAACTCTCATTTCCTAAGTTTCCAGGAGTTTTAACGGTTTTCAATTCCGGCAGTTTTTAGTAATTCTCGTAACCTGTCGTTCGGGTGTCCTTTCATCTTCCTTCTTTGATCAGTATCACATGTAAACAATATGTATGCATCTAAGAATGCTCGTGCATGCATGCGTGCTTATTTTTCTAGAGTTCGAGATTTTTGCGTGGGCCCCAAAATGAGGTGTTCACAAACCCTTTTGGCCTGGGTTGTTTGTGAAGCAAAGAAACCAGGACGATAATAAGAACACATTATTTTACAAAACACAGATGAATCAGAAGTGATATTTTGAAAACGATGCTATGCAAATGATGTCGTGATATGCTGTTTATCTCTGATGCAGATGGATGGGTGATTTCAGGGATGCTTAAGACACGCCCAGTGCTTTGTTATGATTTTGTTTTGCTGTGTTCCTTCTAGAAGGGATGATTCTATTGATTCTCTCTTATGTTTAACTAGTATATCCCTAAAGGCAGGGACTGTTCTGTCAATGATTCTAATTTGGGCGTTGAGCTGATGTACTCCCATAGGAATGGACGGTTCTGTCAATAATTCTAATGTGGGTGTTGAGCTAATGTACTCCCACAGGTAGGAGCGGTTCTGTCAATGATTTTAACATGAGCTGATGTACTCCCATCGGGTAGGGTCAGTTCTGTCAATGATTCTGATTAGGTGTTTAGCTGATGTACTCCCATCGGTAGGGATGGTTCTGTCAACGATTTTGATTATGGTGTTGAGCTAATGTACTCCCATCGGTAGGGACAGTTCTGTCAACGATTCTAATTATGGTGTTGAGTTAATGTACTCCCATCGGTAGGGACGGTTTTGTCAATGATTCTGATATGGGTGTTGAGCTAATGTACTCCCATCGGTAGGGACGATTTTGTCAATGATTCTGATTGGGATGTTAAGCTGATGTACTCTCATCGGTAGGGATAGTTTTGTCAACGATTTTGATTGGGGTGTTGAGCTGATGTACTCCCATCGGTAGGGACGGTTATATCAACGATTCTAATTGAGGTGTTGAGCTGATGTACTCCCATCGGTAGAGACGGTTATGTCAACAATTCTGATTGGGATGTCGAGCTGATGTACTCCTATCGGTAGGGACGGTTCTGTCAATGATTGTGATGCCTCGAATCCCGTTAAGTGGATCCATCCTCTTAGAACTGGTTAATCACGGGTGCCTTACGCAGACGACATGTTATTAAAACATTAATCCTGTGAGAAAGTTAAAATTCGCATTTCATCAACCAAGATATGATCCTTTCTTTAAAATTAATCCACAAAACAAGGAAACTAATACAGATAAACAACTAGCCTCCAACGAGGTCCCAAGTACAAGATATATAATATCCACAATGTATAAATAAGTATAGGTTCAATGCATACATCACCAACAATATAATGAACATGGGTCCTTCTCTTGTGAAGGACCCTTGACTCGGTAATGGCTTAGAGGCGTTCTACGAAACTGCGACCTCCTTCTTCCCTTAACCCAGAAGAACCTGCAGAATTTGAAAATAAGATTTGTAAATCCTTTGTAGTAGCTAAAAATAAACCATCTAATCATATAGCTAATAGTTGTAGAAAACCCCTTTTCATGTTGTTAAAATACTTTTAAAATCCACAAACAATGTATAACTGATACTAAGTAAAACCAATGGCACAACTAATCCTACATTCATCTCACATTATAAATCTTAAGCCAAAATCTCGTAATTTCCCGTAACTATCCAAGCGTCAACCAGGTCTGTATTTCGTGGCTTTTCACCCACGCAGTAGTAGGGCCTCCCATTAGTTTCTGTGCACAGTTTCGGGTTCTTCATCCAGGAGCGCTCTGTCTCAACTTAAGGTCTCAATCTTTAGAGAGCAACTTGGGCCATCATGGACTAGTGCCAACATATGATCTCAACAACGTATTAACCGACTCATTTAAGTAGTAATTATGCCATATAGATGCCTTTCTAAATCAATACACACCACATGATGCCAACGAAAGAAATCTCGTACCACTCATTCTATATTGTTTAATAATTCATAAACAAGTGTTTGAAGACATAAAGACCACCACTTGAACCTATACAAGTAGGAATTTAGTTTTGTAGGATAATTCATTAATAACCAAATGAGTTCCAAGTGGGTTTATGCTAATCAAGTAAATAGATTCCATTCTTTGTTGAAACATGTGTTTTGTTCCATATATAGACTATTCGAATCATCAATTTCGATATCAACACAAGGTTTCAACATAAATCCCAAACCCAAGTATAGAAGCTAAGTTTTTATATAGATAAATGGTAGAATCGTAATCAAGCGATAATAAGTTATAAAATAGAGTTTAATAGTTGAAACATGTATTTTAATACATTTATGTATACATATATAGGTTATTCAAACCATTGGGAGAAGTATTAACTTCATATCAAGAGTTACCTTTTATGGAATTTGGGGCTCAAGTGGGTTTTGCTTAAAAAAAGCGATTCAACGCAAAAAGACCCTTGAACAAAGTCATCAATTTCAACATTTGTTCTTACTTTCATCATATACCCAAACATGTATATATATATGTATATAATTTAAGGTTCAAATACCAATAATTGATAAAGTGGAAATTTAGCAATAATAGATTAGAAAATAGGTTTTGATAGTAGATTCATACCTCAATGAAGCTAGATGATTGAGCTTGGAAGATCGAATCAAGCCGAGAGTTGCCTAATCTCAAAATCCCCAATTCGCGAGCTTGAACCTTCAACAATGGAGGAGAGAGAATGAAGAAGATGAGGATGGTGATGATGAAAGCTTGGATTGAGGATGAAATAAGGAGATAAACACCTTCAAATGGCCTCCCAATATTGAGCTCTCAATCCTCTCTATCTCTCTTATATGTATTAGGGGGAAAGTGTGTGTTTGTGGTTTGTTTAAAGGGTGAGAAAAGGGTTAAATTTCGGGACTGGAGCAACTGGATCGATCCGGCTCATACCTTGATCAATCTAGGACTTTCTGCTCACTTTGAATCTGGACCACTATTCATAATTATTTCATAAATTTTCACTCGAAACTCCGATTTGGATGATCTTTATGTCCAAAGAAACCTAATTCAAAGATCTACAACTTCACAAGAGGAAGTTTTCCAAAATTCTATATGGATTAATCCCAAAAATTCGTAGAAGATAACAGTCTGCCACTGAGTTACAATACGATCAGATTTTAGCGATTGGCCTACTTTGCACACTGTTTTGATCAATGTGGAGCATGAAATGACTTTCCCTCAAAACACAAAAGTTGTAGAGGGAAATGAAATGAGGATGTGGCCACAAACGGGGAGTCATTTGGACATCAGATGCAAAAGTTATGGCCTCTCAAAGTTGGCCAAAAATCAACTTTTCTAAAAAGTTCAAAATGCATGATTAACATCTCGTTTTCGATTCGGGTCACCCGAATAACAAAATGATTGTTCTTACAAACTTGATATACCTAATATGACATTCTACAAGTGTTTGGTCGAATACGAGGGGTTCGGAACCCGATGTTCACTCCTTAATGGGGATTTAGCCTTAATTGGCTTAAGAGAAATATTCGATCAAAAATAAAGGACCGAGGTATTACAATGATTCGAATTGGGGTGTTGAGGTAATGTACTTCCATCGATAGGGATGATTCTATCAATGATTCTGATTTTTTTATCTTGAAAGGGTGATGGCAGATGGTCTGCTAGGGACATTGCTTTGGGTTGAGAGGCTAGGGCAGATGGTCTGCTGGGGACGATTGATTATCTATTGGAGACATTGCTTTGGTGATGGAAGGTTGGTGATCTACTAAGGATATGATGGTTGATGGTCTGTTGAGGAAATGATAACTCCTTCTAGCTAAGAAAAAGGCTGAGGGCTGATGATCTGCTGGGGATATGATGATTGGTGGTCTGCTGAAGATATGATGAATCCTACTGGCTAGGATAAAGGTTGAGGGTTGGTGATCTGCTGGGGATATGATGATGCGGGGCCGAGATGTGGGGGATTGATGATTGTTGAGGTGATGAAAGTTGATGGTTTGCTGAGGGGGTGAGAGTCTTTGAGCAGACATAGAGAGATAGAGAGAGAAATTTCTGGTGTGATATATTTTTATGAAAAAATCAAGAACTTTTGGTTGGCTTCTTTTTTTCTTAAGAAAAAATCCAGTTACGTTCTCTCAATTCTCGAACCTCGTGTATGATTTTTGGAGTTTGCCTCTTGCTTTGCTTCCATGGCATTTTTCTCGTGTCACCAGGGTACGATTCTGCTTATTATTTTCTGACTTCATGAAAGAAGAATTTTTGTGTGCCTGCATCATTTTTTATTTTTCGATGCCCTTATTCCTTCTTGATTGTTTGAAAGTTTTTTGATGCATCTTACTTGTATTTTTTTCTTTTACATGGTCAGCAGCCTTCCTCACCCAAGACGTAGCCCTGGGCCTTTTGGCCTAGCTGTCTCTCTTGGTGTGGCTCTCGCTGCTATTTTTTCCTTTTCCATGTTTCAATATTCTTTTCTTTTGGCACTGCGGGATTTATCTTTTTTTCCACTCTTTCAATTATTTCTTGTACCCACTTTGTTCCTTTTCACTTTGTCAGATTCTTGAGCATCATCGTTCTTGCGATTTGAGAATGTTTGCTTTGGAAGTTCGCATTTAACATCGCCGTGCTGTGTTTGTGATTTCTGATTCGAGAACCTTTGGGAGTGTATCTTGAAGACTTTTTCTTAGAACATAAGAAAATGTGCCGAAAATCCTTTTGTGGGGCTTGTTCCCTGTGTTTTGCGAAATTTTCTCATTCCAGTCTTCTCTCTATCATTCTCTGATATCATTTCAAAGGGGGCTTTTTTAGTTTTGTAGAAGGCTTGAGTTTGCCTGTAGAAAAGGCGTTGATATGTGCCTGGGGAAAGGGCTTAGAATTGCCTGTAAAAAAGGCTTTAGAATGGTGCATGTAGAAAGGGCTTTGGCTCATGCCTGTAGAAAAAGGCTTGGAATTTGCTTATAGAAAGGGCTTGGGATTTGTTTGTAAAAAGGGCTTTGGAATGGTGCTTGTAGAAAGGGCTTGGGATTTTCCTGTAAAAAGGGCTTTGAATTGGTGCCTGTAGGAAGGACTTTGAATTGGTGCCTATAGGAAAGGCTTGGGATTCATCTTATCGTGCCTTCGCAGGGGGCTTCTCATCTCATCATGCCTCCACAGAGGGCTTGTGATGAAATTCGACTCTATGGGATTATGATGTGGTTTGACTATCTGGGGGGGAAGATGCTGTGATGATCGGGAGTGTGATGGTGGTGTGACTAACCATTAAGGTATATACCGAGATGTGGCGGCGAAGCTTGTCTGGCAGGTCATAGAGCCTAGTGCTTCTTTTGGACTTGTGTGTGGTACACTAATGCAAGCATTCATATGCATGCACTATGCAAATGCTTATGCCATGCCTTCCTAAGTTTCAAGTATTCGCATACTTCCTAAATCATTGCACCATCATTTTTTGAAAACTTAGTTTTGAAAAGGTCGTGAATCTTAAGTTGTCCGATTTATGAAATACGTTATGTTACTTGAAATTAACTAAATGCAGATATATGCATGCAAGATCGACCATTTTCCTAGAACATAGGAATACTAAAAAGACAAATATTAATTTCTAGTCAATTTAGTGAGTGAGTGCAAGGTGATATCGGTAACATGAGAAATGGAATACTTATGTCTTGAGATTCTGTTGATCCTGCGTCATGCTTTTGTTTTGACAAGTTACTCTCTGCTTCTTGATTCTTGGGAGAGGCAGGGGTCTTCAATTGCAAACCAATTGATTTCATTGACTTGATTCTACCTTCAGAGATAGAGTTTTTGGAGTTGATGATAGGACAACCATAGGGTCGTGGTGGTGTGGGTTAAGGCACCCTCAGTGAGAATGGTAAATGGAGAGGCTAGTCTTGGAGGAGTTGTCGGGTCTTCCATTTGATACCCTCAATGCATCTATCCTCGGCATCCTCAATGTATGTAAATGATGGTGGAGAGGCTAGCCTTTGAGGAGTTACTCGAGTCTTCTTGTCGATACCTTCAGTGCATATACCCTCGGCACCCTCAGTGTATGCCCCTTGAACCCTCAGCGTATCTATGGTAGCTTCACGCTCTTTGATTTACTTGCATCCTTTTAGGAATATTGTTTATGGGTTAAGTTTAAGCAGAGGCAAACATGAATTAGGATACTTGGAAGGAAAAAATGATTTGATTTTATTAAGGAGATGAATGGGTACATTGATAAGAAATTTCTCATTCTACCCTTAACCCTTACAATTTCGCTCCATTTCTCTCTCAATTCCCCCTATCTCTATGATTGTTCGAGTAAATTAAATTAATGGTGTCTGGCTTTGCTTAAGGCTTCTTTTATCAAGGAAGGGTAATATTTTTGGCTTTGATCAAGTCTTGGATGGCATGCTTTAGGGCGCAATAATTATCAGTGTTATATCCGAATCCTTGATGGTAAGTGTAGCGTTCATTGGCTTTCCAGCCAAGGGGAGCTGAGTTGGGGGTGTGGAGGAGCTAACGGCTACATAATACCCTCAGCTTGTAGCGTGGCTAAAGTTTGACTTAGTGAAGTCGATAGGCATGAAAAAGGATGGTGTTTCTTTCTACTGCCTCTTTTTTTGGCCTTTCTTTTTGTGGATAATGGAAGCTGTTTCTTGATAAGGACTCGAGCTTTGGTTAGACCATACTTGATTAATGGCTAGGGTGGTCTTCTAGTATTGAGAAGAGGCTTCCTTAGCTTTGGTAGCTTGGGCAAGTTCTTCCTCGGTCTCATTGGCCACGTGTATCAAGGCCTTATATCGGTCAAAGTATTGGTGACCCATGCCACTTTGGATCTCAGGCTTGAAATTCTTGACAATTATTCCCAATTGCCCTTCCTCGGGAATTCTGTCGACCAATTGATATGCTAACTCTCTCCAGCGAGTGATGAAGTCACTGACATTTTAGTTTTTTGCCTGTTTCGTCATCTCAAGATTCTTACGGGTGACTTTGAGCTCTTTATTAGACTTATAACATTCCATGTGTTAGGAAATTAGGGCAGTAATCATGCATCGCATACACTAATTTACGCACTAATCATTGAATCCTATGATCTATGCAGTTCAATAAAATCGACAGATGACATACCTTAATCGAGATTTGATGTCAATGAAACGAACATGATGGATCTGATCCTTCTGTTGTTGTCGTCCTTAGCGTAGAAAACACGACGCCTCTACGGTATGCACACACGAACGAGATGAGATCTTGCTTGGTGTACTAGCGCCCTCTAGGGTTCTCTCTGCTATTTCGAATTTTCTTGCCTCTCTCAATTTCGTTGACGGCCAAGAAGAACAAAGGTTCCCTTTTATAAGGGAACCCTAGTGAGAACCCTAAGCAACAAACGAACTGGGCCCAAGTCCAACTTGGCCCGTTTTAATTCGTTTTGATCCAACTCGTTTTGGTGTGCGACCCTGTAGGTTTTACACTCTTTGGCCGTACAATTAAAACCCGTTTTATTATACGAACAGTAAGCGGTTTCTAGTAAAACATTACTATTATCCAAAGGGTATAAAGGTCAAAAACGACACAACCTTAAATTGATATTTCACACATTAACTCCTTTTGTCAATCGATATCTAGATTGAACACAAGACTAGGCAAGTGTCATTCTTGTATAGTTCAATCTTTATTTCTTGATCTCTAAGTATAATTAATCCAAAACAAATGACATCTCATTTGTGCATGGCCATGCAAATATTAATTACACTTATCAAGGGGCCCAACGATATCTCTCTCAATATATGAGAGTGACAAATCCCATCTTGATCAACCACATACCTCTACATAGTTCATAGTATGCTCGGTCATCATCTTTATAATTACTCGGTCAAGAGCAACGTTTGATAATGCCTGACATGCTAATCCCTATGTTGGTAACCATGGCGATCTCAGGTCTGAGGATAATACGATATCACAAATGGGGAACATCACTGATGACATTATGTAACACTCCTCGCAGTGTCCCCAAAGCGGGTCAGTCCAATACTTTGTTCCCTAACAAGTATCAGTATGTTCAGCTTGATATCTCCATATCCATGACTTGTGGAACATAGTCATCAGCTGACCCATACTCTAATCATTATATCAACGTGATCCTAGGTTATTGATACATGATTAGGGACATCTAAACAATATTATTATTACATTACTAGCATCCCACAATCTAGTCACGTACTTGATGAACTAGTATTAATAAATATTATTTACAAGAGATTATAAAGTAAAATAAATAAACTTTATTAATAAAAATAAGCATAAGATATCCAAGTACAAATCATAATCTATGAATAGTCCTAGGACATATCTCTTTCAGTCTCCCACTTGTACTAGGACCATTCATTCATAAAACGAATGCCTAATGCACTAAAATGACGATCATGTTTAGTTTGAGAAAGTGGCTTAGTCAAAGGATCAGCTACATTCTCGTCTGTGGGAACCTTGCATATCTTCACATCACCATTACTGATAAACTCACGAATGAGGTGATAACGTCTCTGAATATGTTTGGATTTTTGGTGCGACCTTGGCTCTTTAGCCTGAGCAATAGCTCCATTGTTGTCACAATACAAATCCACTGGATTGGTGCTACTAGGAATGACACCAAGTTCAGTGATAAACTTCTTTACCCATACTGCTTCCTTTGCTGCTTCTGAAGCAGCAACATATTCAGCTTCTGTTGTAGAATCAGCAACTGTGGCTTGCTTAGAACTCTTCCAACTCACAGCTCCACCATTGAGACAAAACACAAAACCGGATTGTGATCTGAAATCATCCTTATCTGATTGAAAACCAGAATCCGTGTACCCATTTACAACCAACTCTTCTTCCCCACCATAAATCAAGAATATATCCCTAGTTCTTCTTAAGTACTTGAGGATATTCTTGACAGCGGTCCAGTGACTCTCACCTGGATCTGACTGGTATCTGCTAGTCACGCTCAATGCGCATGCTACATCGGGACGAGTACACAACATAGCGTACATGATAGAACCTATAGCCGAAGCATACGGGATTCTACTCATGCGATCTCGCTCATCTTGTGTCTGAGGACACTGAGTCTTGCTTAGTGTTGTGCCATGTGTCATTGGCAAGAACCCTCTTTTAGAGTCTTGCATGTTGAACCTACGTAAAACTTTGTCAAGGTAATTACTTTGACTCAGTCCTATTAGTTTTCTTGATCTATCTCTATAGATCTTGATCCCTAATATGTAGGCTGCCTCGCCCAAATCTTTCATTGAGAAACATTTTCCAAGCCAGGTCTTGACAGACTCAAGCATAGGAATATCATTCCCAATGAGTAGTATGTCATCTACATACAATACCAGAAAGACTATCGCGCTCCCACTAGTTTTCTTGTATACACAAGGTTCTTCTTCGTTCTTTCTAAAATCAAACTTTTTGATAGTTTCATCGAAACGAAGATTCCAGCTCCGAGATGCTTGCTTAAGACCATATATGGATCTCTTAAGCTTGCATACCTTGTTAGCATTTCTTGGATCAACAAAACCTTCAGGTTGTGTCATGTACACATCCTCTTCTAGGTATCCATTAAGGAAAGCAGTTTTGACATCCATTTGCCATATTTCATAGTCATAATATGCGGCAATGCTTAAAAGGATCCGGATTGATTTAAACATGGCAACTGGCGAAAAGGATTCATCATAGTCAATACCATGGATTTGTCGATATCCTTTTGCAACCAATCGAGCTTTATAGACATCGATCTTGCCATCTTTATCAATCTTGATTTTGAAAACCCATTTGCAACCTATGGCTCTACAGCCATTTGGCATGTCAACCAAGTCCCATACTTGATTGTCATCCATGGATTTCATTTCGGATTTCATTTCGGATTTCATGGCTTCTAGCCATTTCTCGGAACTAGAGCTCTCCATTGCTTCTTTGAAAGTCGAGGGCTCATTGTTGTCTAACAACACTATGTCTTGCTCATCTGAGACGAAAAGTGATAATCTCTCAGGTTCGCGACGTAGCCTACTTGACCTTCGTAAGACTGTAACTTCTTCAGGAGTTTCTGCAACTATTTGCATACTTTGTTGAGGCTCTTCATTAAGATTACTATCATCTCGAATTTCTTCTAGATGTATAGTGCTCCCACTGTTTTCTTTGGAAAGAAACTCTCTTTCTAAGAAAACTCCATTCCGAGCTACAAACACTTTGTTCTCAGTTGGATTATAAAAATAATATCCTTTTGTTTCCTTAGGATATCCTACGAAGAAGCATTTATCAGATTTGGGTTCCAATTTAGTTGTGATTAGTCGTCTGACGAAAACGTCACAACCCCAAATCTTTAGAAAAGACAGACTTGGAACCTTTCCAGTCCATAACTCGTAAGGTGTCTTTTCTACAGCCTTAGATGGAGATCTATTTAGTGTGAACGCTGCGGTTTCAAGAGCATATCCCCAAAATGATATTGGAAGAGATGTCTGACTCATCATTGATCGAACCATGTCTAACAGTGTTCGGTTTCTCCTTTCAGATACACCATTCCATTGTGGTGTTCCTGGTGGAGTAAGTTGTGAAACAATTCCACAACTCTTAAGATGATCAATGAATTCTTGGCTTAAGTATTCTCCTCCTCGATCTGATCGAAGAGCTTTAATAGTCTTGCCAAGTTGATTTTGTACCTCATTTTGAAATTCTTTGAACTTTTCAAAAGATTCCGATTTATGTTTTATCAAGTAAACATAACCATATCTACTGAAATCATCAGTAAATGTGATGAAGTACTGATATCCTCCTCTGGCAGTTGTGTTTAGTGGTCCACATACATCAGTATGAATGAGGGCCAAAAGATCACTTGCCCTATCATTGTTTCCATTGAAAGGGCTCTTGGTCATCTTTCCCAGTAAACAAGATTCACATCGTTCAAAAGACTGAAAATCAAATGAATTTAGAAGACCATCTTTATGGAGCTTCAACATGCGTTTCTCATTTATATGGCCTAAACGACAATGCCATAAATAAGTAGGATTCGAATCATCAGACTTGATTCTCTTGTTATTTACGTTATAAACAGGTATTTCAAGATTTAGAATATAAAGACCATCCAATAATTGTCCAATACCATATTGCATATTATTCAAAGAAAATGAACAACGTTTGTCCTTAAAATTGAATTCAAAACCTTCTTCGTCTAACAAAGAAATAGAAATAATGTTTCTGCTAAAAGCAGGCACATAGTAACAATTATTTAATTCTAAAATTAATCCTGAAGGCAAAAGAATCTCAAATGTTCCTACAGCTAGAGCGGCAACTTTTGCTCGATTTCCAACGCGTAGGTCCACTTCTCCTTTAGCCAGCTTCCTACTCCTTTTGAGTCCCTGTACATTTGCACAAATGTGAGATGCACTACCAGTATCTAATACCCAAGAAGTAGAAGAAGCTGAAGTAACATTTACTTCTATAACGTAAGTACCTGAAGACGAAGGGGCTAGTCCCTTCTTTTTGTCGTCAAGGTATTTCTTGCAGTTTCTCTTCCAATGACCCTTTTCATTGCAGTGAAAACATATCATTTCAGCTTGTGGATTAGGCTTGGGCTCAGAATCTTGCTTCTTGTTCTTCCAGTTCTTAACTGGAGCTTTACCTTTGCCTTTGGCATTGGACTTTCCTTTGCCATTTCCACCCTTCTTGAAACCCTTTCCCTTTTGAACCATCAGAACATTATTCTTTCCTTTCTTAACAATATTCTGCTCAGCTGTTTTCAGCATCCCATGCATCTCAGTTAATGTCTTCTCCAAGCTGTGCATATTGAAGTTCATAATGAAACCATCATATGACTCAGGCAGCGACTGGAGAATGACATCAGTGGCCAGCTCTTGGCTAATAGTTGTCCCCAACCTTTCTAGGTGATCAATGTACCCAATCATTTTGAGTACATGAGGACTAACTGAGCCTCCCTCAGGAAGCTTGCAAGAAAACAAAGACTTAGTAGTCTCGAAGCGTTCGACTCGAGCTTGTTCCTGAAACAAACTCTTTAGTTCCTTAACCATGTCGAATGCATTCATGTTTTCAAACTGCTTCTGCAGATCAGCATTCATGCTAGCAAGCATGAGACATGAAACATCTAAATCATCATTCAGATGCTTCTGATATGCATCTTTCTGTGCACGAGGAGCATTAGCTACTGGTTCTTCAGGAATAGCATTTTCGAGGACATAATCTTTCCTCTCCTGTTTGAGAACAATTCTCAGATTCCTAAACCAGTCTAGGAAGTTGGTTGTATTTAGTTTTTCCTTCTCAAGGACAGATCGCAACGAAAAAGCGGTTGTGTTATGGTTCGTCATCTATCTACAGCAAAATAACATATGCAAACATTTAATATGCTTATTTATAAAAAATTCCTACTATGTCTTACACACAATTGTCCCAATAGGACATAGTAGGTCCAAGATCCATATTACACAAGGTATTAAGAAAGCTTTGGCTTTTCACTTAAACTTTGTTAATTAGGTAAGCAACATTTGTTAATTACATCCTATGTAATTCTTGGTTTGTTGAGTTTTACATCTTATGTTTCGGCTTCTCAACACTTTGCCTCAAGGCCCAAAACCGTTTTGATGGCCCGTGAAATCAAACCAACACTTTTCTGATTTATGGATGTCCGACTTCCATACTATTAATTTATGATGATTTAAGATAACCCCGTTTTGGCAGGCGTCTTCTAAAATAATCATAAAATTAATAGTTATCAGTATTGGAAAGGCACAAATAATTTCATTTGTTCTAGGGACATAAATATGCAGTCTCACAATAATACAACAGAATATTTAAACATGCATCAACCAAAAATATGTGATATAGTATGGCCAGAGAAATAAAGCTACTAATTAACTATGCTCTCCCATCCTTTGTAGCTTTGGACATTCCAAAGTTCTTGGCTATCTTCTCTTGTGATGAGGGATCCTCCATCTTCTATGCGAGGTAATTATACAATCAATTGTACATCCTAATACAAGAGACTAGTAATTGAAACTAGTAATTGAAATTACATTGCAAAACAAAAAAACGACACGCAGGCCGTATTTATATATTACAATAAAAACAAGACGACACGCAGGCCGTATTTAGTTTGGCCATACTATATCACTATAAATAATAACCCTGCAAGTTAGTATTATCCCATAACACAACACATTGCATACTCATAAAAGGAAACATAAATTTAATCAATTATTAAATAAACAATTAGGGGTCGAGGGGCAACGCCCCCGCGGGGTTTGGGGCAGCGCCCCAACGGGGTCGAGGGGCAGCGCCCCCGCGGGGTTTGGGGCAGCGCCCCAACCGGGGTCCGGGGGGTGGACACCCCGGCGGCGGTCCCGCTGACCTGCAAGAGAATCATACTTCTGCCACCGTGGAAAATTTGAACGATTTCAAATTATTTCCTCCAGAAACGTGTCTGATCTTATCAGACAGATTCGTCTAGACTAATCACATTAATCTGCCCTATCTCGTTAATCAAATCAACGTGAACGAACCCGATAGCCGTGATCTCATCAAGTCTATCAGATTGCGTAAACCCTAAACGAACGATTCTGAAAAACGCTAAACATGATAATTGCGGAATTAAAATCACAACAGCATATGATGAACCCTAATCAAAAACGACTTAACAGAATCATGAACATGTCGATAACAGTCATACAATAATCACGTTTTTGACATATCAGATCTCTATTAATCAGATTATAAAGGGACATATCGTATATGTAAACTGATTAACGAAAACAGAAACATGCTACAGAAAACGATTAACCCATTAATCGATATTACTAAAACCTAGCATGATACTAAAATCCGAATATGAAATTAATCGAAATTTTAAACGAGAACAGATCTTCAAGTTATAAAACGATTATAATCATGATCGAAATTAAAGAACAGCAATAACCTCCCTCTGATACCACTGTTAGGAAATTAGGGCAGTAATCATGCATCGCATACACTAATTTACGCACTAATCATTGAATCCTATGATCTATGCAGTTCAATAAAATCGACAGATGACATACCTTAATCGAGATTTGATGTCAATGAAACGAACATGATGGATCTGATCCTTCTGTTGTTGTCGTCCTTAGCGTAGAAAACACGACGCCTCTACGGTATGCACACACGAACGAGATGAGATCTTGCTTGGTGTACTAGCGCCCTCTAGGGTTCTCTCTGCTATTTCGAATTTTCTTGCCTCTCTCAATTTCGTTGACGGCCAAGAAGAACAAAGGTTCCCTTTTATAAGGGAACCCTAGTGAGAACCCTAAGCAACAAACGAACTGGGCCCAAGTCCAACTTGGCCCGTTTTAATTCGTTTTGATCCAACTCGTTTTGGTGTGCGACCCTGTAGGTTTTACACTCTTTGGCCGTACAATTAAAACCCGTTTTATTATACGAACAGTAAGCGGTTTCTAGTAAAACATTACTATTATCCAAAGGGTATAAAGGTCAAAAACGACACAACCTTAAATTGATATTTCACACATTAACTCCTTTTGTCAATCGATATCTAGATTGAACACAAGACTAGGCAAGTGTCATTCTTGTATAGTTCAATCTTTATTTCTTGATCTCTAAGTATAATTAATCCAAAACAAATGACATCTCATTTGTGCATGGCCATGCAAATATTAATTACACTTATCAAGGGGCCCAACGATATCTCTCTCAATATATGAGAGTGACAAATCCCATCTTGATCAACCACATACCTCTACATAGTTCATAGTATGCTCGGTCATCATCTTTATAATTACTCGGTCAAGAGCAACGTTTGATAATGCCTGACATGCTAATCCCTATGTTGGTAACCATGGCGATCTCAGGTCTGAGGATAATACGATATCACAAATGGGGAACATCACTGATGACATTATGTAACACTCCTCGCAGTGTCCCCAAAGCGGGTCAGTCCAATACTTTGTTCCCTAACAAGTATCAGTATGTTCAGCTTGATATCTCCATATCCATGACTTGTGGAACATAGTCATCAGCTGACCCATACTCTAATCATTATATCAACGTGATCCTAGGTTATTGATACATGATTAGGGACATCTAAACAATATTATTATTACATTACTAGCATCCCACAATCTAGTCACGTACTTGATGAACTAGTATTAATAAATATTATTTACAAGAGATTATAAAGTAAAATAAATAAACTTTATTAATAAAAATAAGCATAAGATATCCAAGTACAAATCATAATCTATGAATAGTCCTAGGACATATCTCTTTCACCATGAACTCCTTCACTATACTTTTCCAGTCGGTTACTCGGTGCTTCTCTAAACTCAAAAACCAACTGTGGGTTGGTCCAGTGAGAGTGTGGTGGAAACCTTGGGACAAGTGATCCTCTTTCAATTCGTATAATTGCATAGTTCGGACATAGGCTCTGAGGTGCAGGTGAGGTGGAGTGTTCCCCGAGAACTTCTCGATGTGAGGAAGTTTGAAACTAATCGGCAAACGAGCATTTGGGTATAGAGATAGGTTTTGGAGATCGGTGATGTCATCGGCCTTTTTGGCCACCATTTGGTTTAGGGCTTCCATCTAGTCTTTAAGCGTGGTAATGGCCTCATTCTCTTTGGCATGATTGATTATGGTTTCGGGGTACTGGTCCTGGTTTGGATCTTCATTGGGGATGGCTTGGGGATTACAGTTTTGAAAGGGTTGGTTATGGTCAGGGTTCACCCAGGTGGCTTCAAGATATTGCCCTGGTGGTACATCGATGTTGGCAAGGGGCACAGGGGGTGGGGGGATGATGTTGGCATGAACTGGGGGAGCGTGTTGGAGGATATTAGGTTGAACAGAATGGCCTCAGGCTTGGTGGCCTTCGATTGGGTTTAGATTTGGATTGGGTTGGTTTGGTTCAACAGGTGTTATGGCAGTGATTAGGGTGTCAAGATGGGCTTGGGTGGCCATTTGGTAATTTTTCATGATGGCTACATATTGGGTTAGGTCCTGGATTAAATGGTAAAGATGTTCAATGGTTAAGGTGCCACCCTTAGTTTGCGGGAGAACGGGACCAGACGGTAGATCCGCTGCATGAGAGGCTTCATCATGGTTACCCTCAGTATTATTAACCCCGATTTGATTAATTGGTAGCTCGGTGTTACGACGATAAGGCATGATCGATGGTGAGTCTGATTTCATGAGTCGTCTAGCGTGATAGATAATCTGAGTATGGTGAAGAATAGGGAGAAAGAAATCGAGGATTAACCAAGAAATCAATATTTTGCCATCGGATGCATAATTCTTGGAAAACTATGACTCGACAGGAAAATAAAATCGAAAACCACTTTTTGGTAATTAGGCGAAAACAGACTGACAACAATAACTTAAGAGCCCCGTGGATAGGTTTAGGGTATGAATATGAATTCCCGGGGTGCCCTTATAACCTTTCGATTTTGAAAATCAATTTTCGAAAAATTCATTTTAGAAATCGGGAAGTTCCTCATCTTATAGCTATTTTTCATGGAAATAGTGACAGGGAAATTCTCAATAATGATTATTAGTGAGGGATTTCTACGCGGTGGGGGGGGGGGTTGGACAGCCACCGGCCGTACATGCCAAACCAAAAGTTGGTATGTATGACAAAGCCTTTTGTTCACTAATCTCATGACTGACAGTCAGGAAAACATGCATAAATTTGTGTGTACTAAGCTAACGCATCATATATGCAAGCATGGTTTGATGGGTAAGGTTTAGGCTCCCTCCTATCTGGCCCTTGCTATATACCCCAAGGGTGAGTACGTGTAAGGACCTTTTGATATATGTCTCGAGTACGTGAGTGTTCTCGTCACTCGATATACCTCGGTTGGAACTTGACCAAGGAGAGTGAAAATAAGGGCTTTCGGTTTATGTTGACCCAAACGAGCCAACTACCTACTCACTAAGCAGTATTTTTGAGTTAAATGGGATAATTTCACACTCACGATAATGCATGATAATAGTGCATGTATGACGCCCCGAATCCCATTAAGAGGTTTTCACCTCCGGGGCCCGGTTAATCACGGTGTTGTACGTGACGACGAGTGTAAGTTATGAAAGAAATTAAGTAAAAATCTATTCCAGAAATTTTTGGCATGTGGAGTTTATAAAATATGATATCTGTCTTGTAAATCAAAAGAGCATTCTTTATCCAAACCATTTCAAAAACAATCATTTAATAAAAATACTCCACATATGAAACTACTTTAAATACAATCAATTCCAAATCCATTTTAATAAACACAAGGTTATATAAAATACCAGTGTTTTATTATATAATATAAAAGCCTCTATGGCATGGTCCTTAAGTTAAAGGACTATAAAGTGGTTCGAGGTCATCAGAGCTTCTATAAACGTGCAATGCGTGCCACCCTCGAGTATGGACCTACAAAACTGTTGAGAAAGAGGGAATGAACCAAATCCGGGCTCAGTGGGAACTATAGAAGTTGTATAGAAAATACAAATAGCATACGAAGGTAAGTGCATCTTTTATATAAAAATAGGTAAGTCATTTAATGCAACCATATGAAAGCCATGCTATGCAAATCACAAACATGTATGCATGCTGAAACCCGACTAGAAACTCTATCATAAATATCGAAAGCTACTTATCTTCATTGAACTTTCGTATCCCTAAACCTCATTGTATGACATTTTATGGTCGCTAGCTTCCTAGGGTTCGCATGCTACAGCGTATGCTGCGTCTCAAGAAATATTCATTAGGCAATTCACATCTATTCTATTCCTCAGTTGATCCATAACGATATAATGGCAATATATACTCTAAAGCCAAGTATTCATGGTTACCGCTTTAACCTTTTAGTACATTATTTCATCCATACTTGGCTTACTATGAAGCATCTCACATTCTATAACTTTCTTAAGCATGTTTTTAATATGGTAAACCAATGCCTCCCATCAATAACATAAAATACGATAAAATACATACACACAAACACACTTTTATAACTATAATATCCAACCTTAGCTTACCCCTGCGGTACACTATGCCTAAAACTTAGGTTTTTGAAGGCATCAAAGCTCTAAACGAATCATGTATCCTCCTAACGAACGAACTACCTAGGAACTTGGTCCTAACTTGTAATTCATTTGGAGTTAAACCCATGCAGGCCATTTTCCCAGGGACTACGCTCCAAATACTTAACAAGTGGGACACCTGTGCAGGTATGTCCGTCAAAGGATGGAGCTACACAAACTACTCCGCAGCCTGGGAAGCTATAAACCCTAGGACTACATCCCCTCTCTCATTCATCGGGAGGCTAAATACACCGGTATAAATGGAAGCTATATTACCACCATATCTCATATCCAACATCTAGGATTTTTCAACTGTGCATAGCGATCGCGATCTAAGCCCCCAAGGCTGGGTCCCCCCTTGGACCACCTAGATGTGCATGGTATGGTGCCTCGCGCGGTACCCCTAGTTACACCATAAAATATACCGCTAATATAGCAGAGTCTCCATACGCGGACCAGGGTATGTAGCCACCTAGGCTAGGTCAACCTCATTGACCATTGGTGCCTTGCAACATAAAAACATCAAATATAAATATATATGAAAAAGGATATACTTAAGGATATCATAATTTACCCAGTATTGCCTTAACTCCTATATTCCATACACGTACCACAAGTGTAGTCCAATCCACATATACACCAGGTACGTAGATGGAATCAATGGCCATAACAATTTCTTCGGTTAAAGTGTATCCAAAATACATGTACCTTCAAAGCAACTAACATCGTCATGTAATCATATTCATACCGTGCTTGAATATCTCTAAAGAGAAAGTTATGGGTTTATTTTGAAATAATCTCTCATTGCCAAAATAGTAGTTTTTCGCCAAAGTATTGATATTAAAAGAATAATGGTATGCGTATTTTATTGACATTAAGTAATTTAATGCGTTCACATAGCCTCGCCTCACCAAGTAAGATTATATGTGTCCAAGCTCTCTATAGTTGTACACTATTATTAAACTAAATTTATTAATGCATGAGTGGGATTCTTTGTATATTTAACAGATAGAATATATATATATATATATGGGAAATTTTTAGTATATATATATAGAGGTTCCAATATAACGAGTACACATTTAGACATAATCTAAGTCGCCTCTAGCCTATCTCCTCGTTCTTAGTTTAATACATGATGTATTTCACCCTTAAGTGACGTATACGCGCACACGCGTTACTAGGCTCCATCTAGGGCTTGCAACACAGAACACATATCCTATATCTACTTTAATAACCATGAATCAACTACAGAAATGTGAAGAAATCAAGGAGCATACGCATAATCATAAGCCTCAACCCCCATGTATGCAAATAATAACCATTCATAAGAAACTTTCCATTTTTAAGTTGAAATTGATGTTACAACACATAATAGTTGAAAACGAGGTTGAGTACCAGTGTCCCCACCTTTATCGGGTCAATCCCTCGAAGATTTACCACCGAATCGAGCCAAAGAAACATCAAATCCAAAAATCCCCAATTTGAGCTTCAAAGCCCTAGAAATGGTGAAATGATGTGGGGAAGAAGATGAAGATGGCGATGGAGTTTTGGTGTGGGTTGAGGGACTTTAGAGTATCCCTTTCTAACTCTCATTCATCTCTCTCTAACTATCTTAAAGGAAGGAGGAAGAATGGAGGTGGAAAAAGAAAAAAAAGGATGAAAGAGAAATGAACATCTAAAGAAGAGAAAGGGGTTAAAAAAACCCACCGATGCACCTCTGATCAATCAGAGTTCACCCTTTGATCGGTCAGAGGGTCCCAAAGGTTCAATGCCCAGCTTTTTCTTACACAATTCGCATTTTTCATAGTCCATTTTGACCCCCGAAACGACTTTAATTCGACTCGGTCTCAACATGAAGTTTGTAGAGGGGAATGAGATGAAACTCTAGACACAAACGGGGAATTATTTGGATATCACATGAAGAAGTTATGACCTCCCAAAGTTGGCCAAAAATTAACTTTTCCGTAAAATTCAAAACACGTGATTTATTTCCCGTTTTTGATTCGGGCCACCCGAATAATAAAAAGATTGATCCCACAAACTTAATTTACCTAATATGACATACTAGAGGTTTCAAGTCAAAAACGAGAGGCTCGGAACCCAATGTTCACGATCTAACGGCGATAAAGCCTTAACCGGGCTTAATGGAAGGATTAATTTGCAATTGGAAATACGGGGCGTTACAACATGTGTGAAAAATAACACTTATGGAGGTATATTATGATGAACACTTTATGGTTTGTTTGAGTACTTTCAATTTTTATTTATGAAAAGATTTTCCTCAAACAAATATTAGCAAGCAAAAGGGAATCAGGGTATCCACCTAAATTGTATCTATGTTATCCTAAGACTAAGGTCGAGCAAGAAAGCATGTAAGATGAAATGATTATCCACGCATATTCTACTCTTGTTTAGAGTCTAATCCTCTTAAAAATCCCTAGCAGAGTCGCCACTGTGAGAACCCGCGCTTTTGACGTTGGCCCCCTTGGTAACGATTCCTCCGGCTACCCGGTTTGCTTTATTATGAAGAAAAAGGTGACGGATTATAAAAGGAATCGGAGTCGCCATTTTGTTTTACTAAAAAAGAAAAAGTCTGTATGAAAGAGGAACATTTATGGATTAAATGACCTCTTAAACACAATTAATATGAAACTAGTTGATTCAAAAGTTTGGGGATTAAGTTACAAATCGGGTAGGTGTTAGGCACCCAATTCGCCCTTTCTGTCTCTAAGTAGGATATGCGTGGAATTATAATCGAATATTCGCATGCTTATTGATGTTATCGTGTATCAGTCCATAATTTTAAGAAACGGGATTTTGGAGTGGGGATGAAAACCATGTGCTTCTTATTTCTCCCTTCGATTTTAGAAATCGGTGTGTGTGTGTGTGTGATTTGAAAGATGATTTTGATAATCAAAGATAACAAAACATGTGTTTTTGGAAAGATTTAGGGATTTTCGGAAGATAATTCAATTTGGAATCGGATATTCGGTAATCTTGGAGATTCGTTCGTAAATAGTGTACCACAATTTAATAATTTAAACCAGCATTGAAAAATTCAATGCTCTCATATTGGATATTTAGGTAAGTATTGCGTATTGATTCCATCGTGGGTCGGGACTGATAAAACCGAGATTTAATGAAATTGATTGATAAAAATATGATTAAAAATGGTTACAGCTCATTTCACGCCTTTAGTTTTGAAAACGGGTTTTAAATATGAAATATGGACTGATTTTGAGATAAACAACAATTTTTACATGCGATTGATCAATTATAATTGATAAAATAAAGACAAATAAAAAATTAAAGTCGGAGTGAAATAAAAAATACATGAGAGCCTCAAAAATACTAAAATACTATTTTAGAGCACTGTTCCCGAAGTTCCATAACTATCCGATGCTTCGAATGAGGTCTGTGTAGGTTTATTTATAGGTATAGAATAATTAATGGGCTGGGCCAGGAAGTGTTTGTGTGCAGACAAAGGGTGTGTCTTAAGGACACAGCTATGAGAGCTTGTGTCCGCGGACAGAGACCTTGGTTCGTGTCCGCGGACTGTGAACACCCCAATCCACGATTCTCGTGTGAATCTGATTTTTTATACGAATCAAGCATTCTACATTAAGTTTTGAATCATCATGCATATAGAAGACTATTAGGAAAGACCCCAATTTTGAATCCGTTGGAGTCTACCATGACCAATGTTGCCTTTTCACTTATTAGGACGGGGATCGACCTGCCACGACTCTCAGATGTTTCAGGGCATTTTTGAAATGCCAGCCGCACGCCCCCCAACTGCACGGCTACCTATCAACCGTACGGTTGGGCCCTAGCCGTAGGTCCCAACCATAGCCCCAAGCCGCAGGCCCCAGCCATAGCCTCCAAAGCATGCCTCAGCTGCACGGAATAGAGTTTTTAGAGAGAAGAAATTCTGTCAAAATAATATGAGAGAGTTTTAGAAAGGGAAAGTGGGAGAGAGAAAGCTAGAGAGAGAAAATTCTAGAGAGAGAAAGTTTTAGAGAGAGAAATGAGCAAGCAAGGATCTTTATTCTTCTTCAAGCGCGTTAGGTACGTCTTTCTACAATTCTCCTGAATTTCAATACCTTATTTTAATACAAATTTTAATACAAAAAATTAGATAACTTGCAAAGAAGTTCACTGCTTTCAAAACTAGTCCTTTCTAAGTTTTACAAGAAAATTAAAATCTATTTTGACACGTTTTCAAAACAAAAAAATAAAACACAAAAACAGTTTCCAAACAAATGGAACTATGAGACACTGATTTTAATCTACGAATGAATACGTAGGCGCTCGCAAAGCTCGAGTCTGATTTTATAAATACTGTTTTAAACCAAACATATCCGGAAGGACTATTTGAAACACAATTCAAACTACTTGCAAGATATCTAAAATAGGAATTAAATACATGATCCATTAAAAGACCGAAAGGGCGAATTGGGTTCCTAACACCTTCCCAATTCGTAACGTAGTTCCCGAACCCTAGCAAAATAAGTTATTAAAAAAATCTTTGGTTTCAAACGTATGAAAGGTAATTCATTTTTGAATTATCTTTTGTACGATCTTTTGCTTGTTTTCTTGTAAAACAAACTGGCGACTCTAAAAACATGTTTTCCAAGAAATAAAGAAACAATGAAAAAGACGGGTCTAATGGAGATCCCAGATTCTCACACGGATAAGGGTGTGTCCTCTAACAAAGGGTACCTTGTGTCTTGAGGACACAACTATTAGAGCTTGTGTCCGCGGACAAACACCTTAGTTAGTGTCCACGGACAAACCCCCGATTGAACGTGTGACGATTTTTACAATTTTGGCCAAACAAAACATCAGATTGATCTATTGTTTTAAAATATTATTACCCATGTTAAGATCTACATAATATCCAAATTTTAGAATTTTTGGACATGGGGAAGGCCTTCGCTTGATTTCCCGAGCTGAATTCTAGATTTTTCGATTTCCTAAAGATCCGATAGTCAGATCGAGCTGATATTTTAGTATGTTATTCCCAGTATCATTTCCTAACTCTCCACAAAATTTCATTATTTTAGGAGGTCGAGAAGTATCAATACGCGAAAAAATAAAAAAAGGCTGGGAGGGGTTGTTTACGGACACAAGCCTTAGGCTTGTGTCCCCACAACACACACCCTTATGTGTTGTGGGGACGCACCTCTAGGGGTGTGTGTCTGTAGGCGATTTCTCCCATTCCTATCAAGCGGCTTATCGGATCGATCTAATTTTTTAATATGTTGTTTCCCATTATATACCCTGTCTACTGACTAAATTTGAGTTCATTTGAATGTCGACAAGGTAGTCTTTTGGTTTCCCAAACTAAACTCTCTGTTTTTTGAATTCTCGGAGATTCGGCCGTCGCGTATGGCACCGTGATTAACCGAGTCTTGAGGGTCTAAATCTCATAACAGGATTTGGGGGGTCACACTAAAGGGATTCAGAATATCATTCATAATATTTTAGAATTCACCAGGGGCATTCCTAAGCCTAAATGGAATTGCATTCCATTCGTAATGACCAAAAGGAGCGGTAAAGGTTGTCTTATACCTATCCTCTTCATGTATTTTGGATTTTCCAAAATCAACTTTTTAAATCAAATTTATTAAAAGGTACTGCTTGATCTAATCTGTTGATTAAATCTTTTTTTTATTTGGTAATAGATATCTTATCCATTCAAGGAATTTGTTTAAAGGTTTATAACTGATAATTAATATTGGTGTTCCTCTTTCAATTTCAACATTCTTATTAAAATAAAAAGTTAGGCATGACCAAGGAGATTTACTTTTCCTTATAATTCTTTTACTGATTAAATCATTAATTTCTTGTTTGCAATATTCCATTTGTTCATGATTCATTTGTATAGGTCGTGCCTTAGTAGGAAATCAAACGTTCTTTGAATTCCTTAACATAAGGTAACCTAACAATATGTTTTTTCCTGTTCCAAAAGGCGTGAGGTAAGTCAAAACAAACTTCTTTAATTAACATATTTGTAAAATCTTTAATTTTATTTTGAAGTATATTCAATGATTTAGAAATTGACTGATCTTTTATGATTTGTAAATCTCTTTCTTTAGGTTCAGTAATGTAATACCCCGTGTTTAGGATTACAAGCTAGTACTCTTTATAAGCCTGATTAATGCTTAAATCCCGTTAGGGCTTGAATTTTTTCTTTTGGACCTTTTCGAGTCAGTCCAACATTTCCAGCATGTTATATTAGGAGGCCAATTCAAACTTGTAGCTGGTCAAAATTGAGCGCGAAGTAGGCCAATCGCTAATAGTTGTTCAGTCGGTAACATTGTAGCAACGCGCTGACTTCGACGCATTTCTGAGAATAATCCATCGGGAATTTGGGAAATCTTCCTCTTAGAAACTTGTAGATCTTTGAATAAGTATTCCGTGGACATAAGATCACCTAAATCGGAGTCCCGAGTGAGAAGTTATGGCCATTCCAAGTTTAGTGCTGCAAGTCCCAAAAGCTACGCATGTGAACAATGACATAAATTAATATACACGTTTAGCTCCATTTCTCCTCATTTTTCATCACCACTGCCAAGAGCTCTTAGAGAGGGAGATGGAGTGAAATCTTGTGAGGGACTTGAGGAACCATTCACCTCCATTTCTTCCCCACTTAAAAACACATCAAACCCACACCAAAACATCATTCTACAATCACTATTCATCTTCATCTCCTCCATTCCTCCATTGAAGAAGCTTCAAGCTCGAATTTTGGGGTTTTGCGGTTCAGCTCCTTCTAGTTCGATTCATTGCTTTTAGCTCAAAAATATCGACCTATTGAGGTAGGAATCAAACATTTAAACTTGTTTCTTTAACTTATGATTGATCTATCATAATTTTCCCACATGAATACATATATGTTTAACATAAAAAGTGGATTTTTGGTTATATGTTTAAATTTATGCCTTATATGGACTAAGTAGCTTATAAATTGTATAAATTACTTGATTAAACAATATTTGATGATTCAAAGCTTGGTTTGGTGAAATTATACAAAAATCCTAACTTTGGTAAAAAATGGGACTTTTGGTTATGTGAACATATCTTTCTTTAATAATAAAATTAATGGCTCGGCTAGCTTTTATATATATGAAAATTGATTTTTGATAAGAACTTACAGCCAGTCATTTGGTTTACATAAAAACCCACCTGGAACCCCTTACGAATCTTAATGATTCTTGTCATAAAGCTTAATGAATACTCCTAAGGGTTCAAGTGGTGATTTTACATTACAAAATCTCTGTTGGTACGTTGTTAAATTGATTGGAAGACTTTATATGAGATTAGGCTAGTTGGTTATAAAATTGATCTTCCGTGTAACACCCTTGCCTTAATCTACAGGACGGCACCCGTAATTAAGACCTGGAGTGCTATAACCCATCTTAGATTAACTAAAATGGGTATATATGTATAAGCACAAAGAAAATCTAAACGGTAAATGTCATATGTGTCATTCAACATTCAACAACATATAAGATGACATTACTGTACATAAACACACATGTGTGCATGTAACTGTTTTTGCAAAACTAACTAAGCAAGTTCGAAAATAATATACAACATTCCGGGCTAGCCGTGGCTTCCCGAGATAACATATAAACAACAAAAATGAATATGTATCAGAGCTTTCTATTTTGATCCCGAACCCGTAATCCGGTAACCATCGTTCGCTCCCTATGTACCTGTAATTGTAATTAAAACACGGGGTGAGCTTGGAGCTCAGTAGGGGGAAAGTAGTAGGGAAGGGTTTTGAAAACATTCCTTCACATATTATTGTAAATCAAGTAAACCTTTTCATCATATAATCTAAATTTTATTTGTAACATATCACAAAATATAACTAATTCATGATGATGCGTGCTCATGCATATGTAGGTTACCTCCCTTTGTGTCAACCGTTACATCGAATCACCAGAACAAAATATGAACCACCTTTCCAAGAGAATAATGATAATGATGACACCGTCTCATGATCTCACCAAGAGAACTGCCGAAGCTGAGCCGAATCATAGTCATAATAATATTAATACCAGTGGGCCTGACCGCCCCCAAGAGAGTGAGTATCAAGATCATAACATGGACTTGGCCGCCCCCATCGAGATCATAACATAGGATCACATATAACCAGAATATGGCCTCTCCGTCTCAGGTGAATACCAACAGATAATCAATAATTGGACCACAGTCTGCAATATCACATCAACCGTTTATTATCATACCAATTATCTCAACAATTGTCTAGATCTCCGAACTATTCACCGTGAGCTCTAGACAGCTGATGACTCACTAGTGCCTTGCCGTTGTCTAGATTTCTGGACTATTCACCGCGAGCTTTAGACAGCCGACGACTAAAGGACCCCCCCAGAGGTTTAGGGCTTTTCAACCCAAGGGCACCAAGCCCTGCCTATTTTCCCCATCTCGGCAAGCACTAACCATAATCATTCCCTTTCACCGACGGAGGCCAAACAGATACAGATAATTCTGGGCAACGTCCCACCATATAACATAACCGAGAATATATCCACATACGAATGAAGAACTCCCGAAGATAGATAATCACTTATTTAAGAATGCCACAAGAGCATAGATAGCCATCCATATCATGGAGAAGAGATATAATTCTCCCAAGAGATAAATTTCCGCACCATATGCCATAAGAATGCTCCGAACTTGCCATGAGATCATCCAGATGCCGGGTTGACACAATAATTATGCATAACATGCAATCTATGCTCTAATTGTGAACTAGAAACAACTCATGCCATTTAAACTTCATTCATCATGTATCCATGTTCCTTAGCGCATACATAATTCATTTACAAATCCACTTGGATACAACCAAGCATGTATATTCAAGGAACGTCACATACAAGTCTATATTACATAGATGTCAAGTTCAAGTGGCATAACTTGTCTCAACTAATGCATCATAGATACCATAGAAATCACATATGCCATATAAACTCTAGCCAACTTACGTCCATGTTCTTTGGTATATACAAAACCCTTTACTAATCATTTTCTTGTTAAACCAACGCATATACATCCAAAGAACATCCGTATGAATCAATAACATGTAATTATGGAGCTTAGATGGCATATATTGCTTCATATCGTAAAATCATAACACAATCATGCAAAACTTATGTATATCCAATGATATGATAAACATAATAACATGTATGTATAAAATCATTCTTGTATAATCAATAACAAGGAAGTATGTGCTTCATATCGAACATATATGTATAAAATTATTCATCTTTAGATAAATAAAATCGTATCATCAAGTTTGGAAAACATATAAACCCTACCTCAAGTGTATAGACCAAAAGAAGGAAGAAAGCTATAAACCGAAGCCCCGTTCGGTAAAATCCTCAAGCTCTCGTCTTACCGCGTTCCTTAAAGGTGGTTTGGATGATTTCGAGCTTCAATCTTCAATCGTGGATGAAAGATGCGTATAAATCTTTCTCTTTCTCTCTCTAGAGCCCTCTAGAACTCTCTAGAGGAGTATGGAAGAGTTTGGGTCGAAGTTGGGGTGAAAAAGGTGTAAAAATGGCTTAAAAACGTACTTAAGTCGGTGGAAATAGTTAACTGGCGGACCGGTATGCAAAATACCCAATACCGGTCCGCGGGGGTCAATTTTCCCAAAATTTTGGTGCCGGACCGGTATGCCAAAAACGCCATACCGGTCCGCGCTTTAAATTTTGCGCTCTGAACCACTATTTTTATTTTAGCCATAACTTTTGACTCGGAACTCCGATTGAGGCGTTCTTTATGTCCACGGAAAGGTATTTCAAATATCTACAACTTTCTAAGAGGAAATTTTCCAAAATTATGGATATATTGTTCCCAGAAATTCACCAAAGATAGTGCTCTGCCAAAGCGCTACCGAATGACCAGAATTTTGCAATGGGCCTACTTTGCGCCCTGTTTTGACCCACGAGGAGTGTGAATTGGACTTTTGGCCAAAACACGAAAGTTGTAGAATGATATAAATACTAAACACCATCATGGAGAAAATCTTATTTGGATAAGTAACAAATAAATTACAATAACTCAAAGTTTGCTAGAATTAACGAATCGCAAAGGACTAAAACTTCCTATTTACCAACCAAAATTGATTCGGACCACCCGAATCATCAAACAATCACTCAAATTAGTATAAATAAGCTAATATAATTCAATTTAAAATAAATTAAAGTCCAGGGTATTACATTCCGTATGTTAAATGGAAGTTGGTTGATATTGCTTATAAATTTTACTTGGCTTGGAGCCAATTTTATGTTTTGTTATAAAACTTATGAATGAGCCACAACTGAAGGGTAAGACATACTTGATTGGAGATATTTATATATATGAGTGTGTGTACATGTATGTGTACTTTGTATACGTATATTCTTTAGGAGAATACGTTTTATTGCTTTCCTAGTTTTGTAAAGCACTAGTGGTCAATGGGGTTGACCTAGCCCTGGCGGCTACATACCCTGGTCCATGTAGAGGGACCCCACTTTCAAAGCGGCATACTTTATGGTCCGTAAGGGAACCCCGCGATGTGGTATACCCTACACCATCTAGGTGGTTCACAGGGGGACCCAGCCTTAGGGGCTGCATACCCTAGCCGTGGGGGCTTAGATCCGGGTAGTAGTGCACTGTAGAGTAAATCCTAGATGTTCGATGTGAGATGGGAATTGATGGTTAAAAGATTAGTGCCTAAGATGTATTTAGGTGTATTTTATTATTATTATCACGAATTATACTTATTTTGCCGATATATATTAGTATATTATATAATCGGGGCCGGGATAGCATTTGACACGTATATTATATAAAACGGTTTTCATTGCATTGATATCTACCATATGTTATAGAAATGGTGCACATATGTGCATGATAACAACAAAACTATTTCCATAATTAAACTTAATATACTTATAACTATATGATTCCCATTAAGTCCTTCGACTCATCCCACCTCTTTTCCACCCAATCTCTTTTGCAGGTTCATTGGGAAAATGGAGGAAAGCGAGGACGTATCTCTTAGACTGCCTCTGTACCGCAGTTTGGGTCATAGTTCTTAATGATAGAAGGGATAAATACCTTTAGAGTTTGGTCGATCTATATATATGTATTGTATTGATGGTAGTTTGTACAAGTTATATGGGAGTTGTATGCTTAGCTAAATTTTATATACTATACTTGGGACCTCGTTGGAGGCTAGCTATTATATTGTAGCTGAGCGATAGATAGGTATACTTGTTGATGTGGAATTTGATTTGAAAGATTGAGAGTTATATTTCATTCACAGGTTTGGATTTATTAAACAAATAGGCTCCCCATGTCAAAATTTTTCTTAAATTGGATTTTGCACAAATGATATTTTCGCATAAAGGAAATGTAACTAGTTACCCCGATGTCTGTGTACGGCACCCGTGACAAACCGAGTTTCGGAGGAGAAATCCTCATATCGGGATCTAGGGCGTTATAAGTAAGGATACTGAATGTAACCTTTTGACCTAAATGTTGACTTATTAATCCTTTAGTTGTAATAGTAAATGGATATAATAAGTATATAAATGGAAGTCCCAAAATAATCCTATCTGTCCTGTTTCTTATTACGACAAAAGATGTCTTAAAACAAACATTATCCTGGCAGATATGAACTTTGAGCAATTTATACTTAATATTCAATTGACTACCATTTGTTGAACTTAATCTTTCACTTGTCCATTCATAATAGGAAGTTGGAACAAGTCCTTCCTGAATAAAATTCAGATATGCTCCAGTATCTATTAACGCTGGAAGTTCAACAACAAATGTTTTGTTTATAACTAGTGTGACATTAACATACCATTTCTAGATTATTATATCCTTTAGTACTTTTAATGAATTTCCTTGCTCATTAATCATATTTTCTAATTTAGTATCACTATCTGAACAATTAAGTTTAGATGTTTCACATTCCTCTGTTTCGGAGGAAGCATTTAACTTGAACTTAGATGTATTGTTAAGCTTAGCTATTTTAGCTAGCATTTCTTGTTTTAATTCAAGAATTTCATACCTAAGTTTTGAAATTTCCTATTTAATTTATTAACTTCTTGATTTAATTCAGGTAAGGTGATTTCCTTAACTGGATTTTTAAATCTTTCTAAAGTCTTATTTGGACTGAATATTGGTTTTTCTTTATTTTTAATTATTTTTCTTGCTTTTTTTTCCTTAGTTAATAAATCTTTTAATTGTTTCATGTATTGAGTTTTTAATTGTGGGCCTACAATTTTACTGATTAAATCGATTAATAAGGTCTTTTCTTTATCATTCTTTGTTAATACATTTAATCTTTTTTTTTGTAGCAGCAGGCATCAGTGCAATTGTTTGCACAACCTAAGGTTACTTTGGGTGATTGGCTATCTTCACTGTCAGATTAACTGCTAGAATTACTTGAAGATTGAGAAGGAATATCATATCTTGGATATTCGTTACTTCTAGAGTTGTTCTCAATTCTCATTAACTCTATAATTTTCTGAGTATATTCATTAGATATATTTAATTGACTAAATTTTTTCTTAACTTTGCATTCATTTTTATAATGTCCTTTTTGACCACAATTATGACAAATGATATTACGTTTGTTATAACTTTTGTTACCTTCGATTTTATTTTTCTTTTTATTTGGTGACTGTTTTTTGTAACAATTATCTTGAGTATTACCTTTCCTTTTATGTTTGTATTTTTTATGATATTTTTCTTTCTTACCATGTTTGTTCTTTCTTCTAGAGGGAGCAATGGGGAGTAAACCATACTGCTCAAAAAACGTAACTAATTCATATTTAGCTTTATTTTTATCTTTGTTTACTTGTTTACTAATCTTAAAATGTGTACACATTTTAAGACTTGTTTTCTGAATTTGACTAATAATGTCTCCATAGGTTAATTGTCATAATCTATGACTCCTAAATCTTTACTTAATTCTTCTCAAATTTTGTGGGCAAATAAACTAGGTAAACCATTAAGATTTTTTCTTTCCAAAATGGCTTATTACTATCGTCCCTCATCATGACTCTAAAGGTGAATACATCCTTATACCATCTAAAATCACTAAGTGTGGGACAAGTAAGATTACTTAATTGATCATGGATTATTTCTGTTATATTACTTCGTGCTCCTATGAGATGTTTACTATGGTAAATGTTAATGTGTTAACTCCATCAGGAGGACCAACACCAACTTCTTTATCGAATATGGGATTGCCTTCTTCATCTCTTTGGATGGCATGGATTATGGAATCTCTAGCATCTTCAGTGATATGTTTCTCCCATAAAGATCTAAGAATACCAGTGAATCCCGATGCTAATAATTCAACAATTTCAGATTGTCCCATATCGGTGAAAGCCCTGATATAACTATTAGCAACCATTGACATATGATTTAATTTATTTAGTAGTTCTTGTTCACCGAGTCCATCAATGTGCCATTCATACATTTTGTTGGATGAAACCAAAAATTGATTATTCAAATTTCTTTCTTCGAATTGCAAATCTGGAGGGTTAGGTTTTGAATACCAATTTTTTATTAGACTAGTGCGATCTGGTTTTCTGAAAATTAACATATTAAATTGATTTTCAATTTCTTGGATAGTAAAATCACTATCATTTTCACTACAACTAGTATTTTTATCTATGACATCAACTGTCTTAGATCCACTAGTTTCTGGTTTAACTTCTAACTTTTTAAATAACTTATCTAAGGTTCTTGCTAGCTCTTGATCCTTATTAGGTAATCCTAGTTCTTGTCTAGATTCGGATAGGTTTAATAAAGGTTTTTTTTTGATTTTATAATCATTATTATTTGGGTTTTCAATTGTATTTTCTATTTTATCTAAATGTTTGCCTATTGTTGGTAGACATTGGTTAGTAAAATTGTTTTGTTCAATTATCTTTTTATCATCATTGTTACCATCAGATATTTTAAATGGGTTGGCTGTTACTGGTATGTTTTTAACATTTATGTTTGTTGTTTCTAATGGAGGGTGATTAGATGGAACTCTTGACTTATCTTCTTTAACCCATTGAGTTTTGGTAATTACAATACATTTATTTTAATATTTTTCATGCCAATCAAAAAAAATTATATTAGTTTTAATTTATAACATAAACTTTTCCCATTTACTTAAAATTTTTAATACTTCCTTTTTTGAATAACTAGACTTGTATTGTCCTCTTTTGATTTTATTTTCTTTTGAATTGAAATCATCTGTAAGTATTACCCAATCAATTTCAAATTCTTTTTTGATTACATGAAGTTGATGATTTATCGGCCTAGTCTCAAAATCAGATTGAGTAGGAGATAATTGTTCATCTTCTTCTGATTCATTAATTGACTCATTATTTGTATAACATGGATGACTAGTTTGTCCTTCATTTTTTAATCCTTTTAACTTAGCATCTTGAATATGAGTTTTACTAAATAAATCAATATCTTTTGTAGAGATAGTGTTTGTCTTAGAATGTACTAACGTACTATATGTATCTTATAAGATTAGGGGTGTCCTAAATCTTGATTCATCAAAACTTATTATAACAAAACCATCTAAGTACTGTTTTATATTGTTTACATTCATTATATTACTCATGGCTGGTCTCTATGGGATTTCATTATCTAAAATCCACTGACTGGGGAGACTAATATCTTTCCATTATAGTCTTTGGAACTTGGATATTAGCATCACTAGTACTGCTTTGAATTAAAAATGTTTTATCTTTTGGACTTTTACTAAGTGATTTAACACTTAAATTGGTTTTCATGGTTTTATAATAAATTATATATATCAAAGCAAGAGCTTGAGATCCCTTAATCATTTGAGTGATTTCTCCTGTAGTTTTAATATTCAGAGTTAATGCTTTCAATACATGAGGATCACTTAAACTTAAAGTGAAATCTAGAAAGCAATTAAAATGTACTAGTCCATTTTGTAACCTTGACTCCATGATACCTAAAATGCTAGGTACATAATTTAAATATCTTGTATCTCTTAGACACAACAAAATTGATGAATTAATACCTCTAATGCTTAAAGGTTTTACTGCAACTTGAATTAAACCAACATGGATAAAATTGTAGCAATTTTTCCTATGTTGTTTGATGACTTCAGTAGTTAATAAACTACAATTTTCATGTTCTTTATTAGTTACGTAGACTTTTTCTATAGTTTTTACATTATAATCTGACTTAAAACTTCCTAAGAGGGTTGACCTATAAATTTCTTTCGGGGAAACTTTGGGGATATTCCAATCTCCATTTTCTAAGTTTACATTCTCATAACTATGTTCTTCCTGATTTACTCTGTTTACTCTAATTCTTATTTATCTTTCCTTAACAGGTTCTAAGAAAGCATACCCCCTACCTTAAGTAGACACATACATAAATGTCTAAACCTTTGCCTATACCTTAGCTGATTTTAGAATGAAGTTTCGAAAAGAAATGAGAATTTTTAATAAGCAGATTTAAAAGAATTGACTAAAAGATCAAATTAATCAATAGCACCTGTAATCAACCAACAACCTCTAATACCATAAGGGGAAAGGGTTCGAGAAGCTATATGAAAAATGCTAGAGTGCACAGATAATAACACAAATTATTACTAAAATTACAAAATATTTAGCTTGAAAACTTACAAAGAGTTTATTGAATGTTAACTAAGCTGAAAGCTTGTAAGAACATTACTTTGGAAAATAAATTACAAAATTTCTGATTGATATTTTGAATACAAGAATAAATTCAGAAGTAGAGAAAAGGCTTATCTGTAACCTTTCCCTTACATAATTCTTTTGTCCATTTTCTTCTAAAACGTATTGATTCTGATCGAATGCTCTTGCATCTAGAATAGGATAGATAGACATACGATATGAATTATCACTTTATAAAAACAAATGAATCAATGGAGTTTCTTCCAAAGTTTCAACCCCCAAACTTAAGGTTGGGACCTGGGGGTTGCATTCGTGGATTCTTATAGTATCTTACTTTTTTCATGGCCAAAAAGTGGCAAAACCTTGCCTCACATTGATTTCCCTTGACCTCTTCGATCCCATGGGGCGTGTGAAACCTTCTAGCCAAATGGTAAGTGGAAACTGCAAACCTGATTTCATTGAGAGTCCCCCTTCCCAAAATGACATTGTAGTTAGGAGTTTTGTCTAAGACAAGAAAGTTTTCCAATGTTGTGACCTGTTTTGGTACTGCTCTAGGAGTCATTGATAGCCTTATTATTCCTAGGGACCTAGTTCTTTCACCTGAAAATCAAGCCAAGTAGACTAATGAAGGGGTTAGGTGATCTTTTGTGAGACCTATTGCTTTAAATGAACTATAGTACATCATCTTAAAGAGAGATCACGTGTCTACAAGTGTCCTGTGGACGCTGTGGTCACTGATCAGTGCTGTAATCACCAATGAGTCATCATGGGGGAACTTTAAGCCATTCAATTCCTTGGTGGTGAAAGTGAGATCGATTATATTAAACCTTGGAAACTTGGCAGGTCTGAAGTGGAATATGTCCACGTTTCAGTTGCTAGTCTGAACTCTTAGGGCGTGGGCTTTCATAGACCTGTTGCTATGGTAAGAAATGGTGGACCCCTTCAATCATAAGGGTCTCCTTAATGTGGTCCTTCCTCCTTTCCTTGGGAAGTGCTTCATCTTTTTTGTTGACATATTGGCGAAGTTGACATATTTGAAAAAACTTTTCTATCTATTCTTTGAGCTTCCAGATATTGTTGGTCTTATGCCCATGCTCCTTATAATATCTGTAGAATTTAGAGGCATCCATCTTCTTCTCAAGTGTCTTAATCTTCTTGGGTTTAGGCAGTTGACCTAGGTTTGGCTGGGTAGACCTTTCCAACTATCACTGTTAAAGGGTTAACTACTAGCAAGGTCTTTCTTCAGTGGATTTAGACATGCTTTTGTTTTTTTTGCTTTTCTTGTTCCCCATTTATTAGTCATAGGGAGAACTGTGTTCCCCTTGACGCTTGGAAGAAACCTAGAGAGCTGATAAACCAAACATATTGTGGAATCGGATGGTTTCTTTAACTCCTATCTATTTGTTGATCTCGTCCAAGAGCTCTAACATGGTCTTTGGACTCATTCTGACTAAGGTTATCAGGTAGTAAGAGGGGCTGACCTATTTCATAAAAACAACAATAGTAACCCCCTTATTTAGACTGTTGATCATGAGGCTCTCCTGATTGAAATGGGAGACATAGTCCTCCAAGCTCTCTATTGATCTTTGTTTAATGGTGAAGAGGTAGGTAAATGGTTTAGGCTGCTTCATTGTTCTAAGGAAGTGGGACACGAACCTGGTTCTGAGCTCTTGAGAGCTCTGAATGGAAGTTAGAGGAAGGTTGGTACACCACATACGAGCTTCTCCCTTGAGGGTTATGATGAAGGATCTGAATATGATGTCCCAGGGACGTTTTGGAGGCCTATCATGTTTCCTTATTTCTGCTAGTGATCCACAAGGTCTGTTGAGCCATCATATGACTCCAGACTTAGGAGTTTTAACCATTCTAAAATAGGACAGGTTTGTATATGCTATGCAAATAGGGATTCTGAGTCTTTTACCAGGGTTGTGGCAAAGTTGCTCCCCAAGTGGCCCATCATTTTACCACTTCAGTTAGTTGGACTGTCATTTCAGACCAAGTCTCTTTTCCACCTCCTTTATGGAGTCCTTTGAAATTATGTTGAACACATACAGTTGAGGTCTATCTACTACTCCCAAATCAGGATAGAAAGGAGATCTTTTTTCGTTTTCTCCAACTTTATTCAGGACTAGGGCCCTAGAATGTCCTTCCCTTACAACATTCACCTACGGATCTCTGGGAGGAGGAGGTGGATGGGAAGGTCTAACTGACTCCTACTCGTTAGAAGATTCTCGTACCTCACTAGAGGGTCAATTTAGGTTTTGTCAGATGACATGATGAATATGTGAGGTTAAACACTTATGCTTAAGAAGTTTTGACTTAAGAACTATTGTTTCCTACAGATGGCACCAAACTGTTTGTGTAAAAATCTAGAATGAATCATTAATGGCACAATCTATGCTAATTAGTTTAATAAAGAAAGATTATGGTGGGTAGGTAATATGAATGACACGTCAACAATATGATATCTAGCTCAAACAATCAACACAATAAATAAAGAAGATTATAGAGGAGGTTCGCCCCAACTTGATAGGGACTACTCATCCTTTGCGAATGAGCTTTAAGGTTTGGGAGCCTTTATAAATGAAAATATAGTAGATTAAAGCTCTAGTTACAAATGAATGGGCACTTTATGCTGGTCTAGTTATTACAATGGGGTATTTGAACTACGTTCTCTCACTAATTATATGTCTCTATTCAAGTCTATAAGCTTTAGTATACTTATCAAACTAGTAGAATATATGTATAAAATATCTTAATTGAACAAATCTCTCTTGTTCTCACTCGAGTAAGTGTATTCATTGCTCAGAACTTCAGCCATTGTAATGGAGTAAATGCTCAATATATAGTAAGGGAGATGGCAAGTTTGTATAGCTAGACTGGTCAGCCCAGAGCTCTTTTCATCATTGCAGTAATTAACTAATTATGTCCACCTATGATCTTGTAGTGGTTAATAAGGCAAGTTTCTTGTGTGTTGTTTCCTTCCATGTCAACAGGGACCCATTTAAGTATTCAAATGAGGTCTGTTATCAGACCTGGTTGAAGCTCCATGCTACGTATTGACACATGCTGACGTGGACCGCGGCGCGTCTTATGTTATTATCTAAATTAAGTAGTTCGATATTTTAACTTATCAAATGCTATCACACATATATATAGATAATATGTACTAAAAATTAAGCATGAGAACGGAGTTTTTGTTGTACATAGAAAATGCCTAAAATACCTTTCGCATTTTAAAAATTACCATAAAATTAGAGTAAAACGTTGGTTGAAAAACAACCCTAGAGGGGGGGGGGGGGTGAATACGGTTTTAAAAAACTTAATGCTGAATTAAAAACTTTTCTAAAAAGGTTTAAGCAAAACAAATTTACTAAACAAATATATCAAGGAATGCAAGCAATCAATCAAACAAAAACTCAAGAGCAAACAAAACACAAGTAATGATATAGCAATTAAGTAAAGAGCTTATAGTTAGAAAGATTAAACCAATAGAAGTTAAAGACTTTTTGTCCTCAAGGTTCGGTTTCCGAAACCATACATCCGCGCTCTGTTAGTTCCTCGAGAAGTTCCACTAATACCGTTTTTCTTTCGGGTGAAAAACAAACCACTACAAGTGTATCCTCTCACACACTCTACAAGTATTGCTTTACCACAATACTCACACAAGATATCTCTCTTGCTAAACTATGAGATTTACCTCTCACAATCACTCAAGTGTAATTGTCTCACTACATTTTACAAGAATTGACCTTCTTGCTCACTTGTGAGATTTACCTCTCACAAAAGAATATTACAAAGTGTTTGGTGATTCACACCAAATAACAACTCTCAAGTGTTTAAAGAGTACAATTGAAGCTCACACTATAGTTATCAAGATTGATCAATAAGTTTAAGCTCAAAGATGATAAATATGACACTGCATTAGCTTGAATACTTGAATAATGAGAATGTATGAAAAATGAGTTTGTATGATCATTCAAGTGTGAAAAAATGTGTCTAAGGCCTCATATATATAGCTTGAAAAAGGATATGGCCGTTTGAAGTGGTTAGAAGGAGTTATAGGTCAAAACTAGACATTTACGAACTTTCCAACGGCTAGATTTTGCAGTGTAGTTGACTCACCCAAGTACCATGTAGTCGACTACATGCTTCTACCCATCCATGAACACTTAAACCTAAAACCACCCGAAAGCTCGGGGGGTGTCCTAAAGGTTATTCTAAGCATGTTGGAGCTGGTTATAAGCATTAAATCAACCGGATAGATTATATATGATTTTTCAAGAAAACTGGTTTATGAGAAATAACTTTGCAAATGAGGTTCAATTCAAGCTTTGATTTTGAAAGAGTTTGAATGCAATGAATGATATATAATCATGTTTGAGCTTAGTTTGTGATCAATGATAATAACTTTACATAAAGCTAAGCACTCACTCAAATAATAAAGTATTTAGCCTTCAAGAAGCTTGATTGTGTTCCTTTGTACTTCTCTTGAATGCACAATACTTTTCCATCTTGATACATGATAGCTTGAATGTGAGAGTTGAGAGGATCTTATGGAGTGGTGATACACTTGATAGGGTTTCGGTTTTGATCCTTGAGATACTTCGGGATTCAATGGAATTTTGTTAAATCGGTTTAAGCTAAATTCATTCAAAACACATGTTAAATACACATGATTAACTTTTTGTCATTATCAAAATTAGATTAAGACCTTGTAGGTCAACTGTGAACACCCCAATCCACGACTCTCGTGTGAACTTGATTTTCATACAAACAAGCATTCTGCATCAAGTCTTGAGTCATCATGCATATAAAAGACCATTAGGAAAAACCCTGATTTTCGAGAGCGTCAGGAATCTACCACAGCCGTACGGTTGGCCGTACCCTAGCCGCACGGTTGGCTTCGAGCCGTAAGCCCGAGCCGCACGCCTTAGCCACAGCCCTCCCTAGCCGTACGGCTGGCTCCTAGCCGCGCGGCTACCCAGGCCATTTTTCTGCATTTTTTCTCTATAAATAGGACCCTTGGGCTCTCATTTTAGGGCATAAACACTCAATAGTGTTTTTAGTATGTAGAAACTCTGTCAAAATTATTAGAGAGTCATTTTAGAGAAATTCTGAGAGAGAAAGTTTTAGAGAGAGAATTTCTAGAGAGAGAAAGTCTTAGATAGAGAAAGTCTAGAGAGATAAAGCTCTAGAGAGAGAAAGGAACAAACAAGCAGTCGTCAGTCTTCTTCAAGCGCTTCAGGTACGTCTGTCTACAACTCTCCTTAATTTCAATATTGCATTTAAATACTAATTTTAATACAAAAAATTAGATAACTTGCAAAGAAGTCCACTGCTTTCAAAACAAGTCCTTTCTAAATTTTACAAGAAAAACTAGAAATCTGTTTTGACACGTTCTCAAAACAAAACAAAAATACAAAAACAGTTTCCAAAAGAGTGGAACTACGAGACTCTGATTTCATTCTATGAATGAATATGTAGGCGCTCGCAAAGCTCGAGTATGATTTCAAGATATTGTTTTAAACTAAATTTATCCGGAAAGGACTATTCTGAAAACTATTCAAACTACTTGCAAGATATCTAAAATAGGAATTAAATGCATGATTCATTAAGAGACCAAAAGGGCGAATTGGATGCCTAACACCTTCCCAATTCGTAATGTAGTTCGCAAACCCTAGCAAAGTATATTTTAATCTCTGGTTTTAAACATATGAAAGATAATTCGTTTTCGAATTGTCCTTCGTACGATCTTTTATTTGTTTTCTCATAAAACAAACTGGCGACTCTACAAAACAAGTTTTCATTCAACATAAAAAAGAAAACCGAGAGCAAGGACTTCTTGGGTCGAGGGTCCGGATTCTCACATCAACATAAACTGCTCTAATGGCTCCCAAACTATCTGCTCAGTTTCACTTTAGCACTGAAATTAAAAAAAATGTTCCACTTAGATGCTTAAATTATTGAGTGAGTCTCATTTTGGCCCTTCCTCCAGCTCTGCCTCCACCTCTACCTTCCTTTCCACCCCCACCAATACCACTGCCCCTTCCTCCATTTCAGCCTCCGCCTCCACCTCCCCTCCCACCCCCACCATCTCCGCCCACCTTCACTACCACTACCACTACCTCCCACCATATATATATATATATATATATATTTATGTATATATTGTGTGTGTTTGTATATATCAATATAAATGGTGTACATATATATATGTGTGTGTATGTGTTTATATATCATAACTTAAATCAAGATTAAACCCAAATCGAAATGGAAATCAAAATTTTAAATCATTAAACCTAAATCAAGATTAAACCCAAACGAATACAAAGATTTAACCTTAAAATCAAAACAAACCCCAAACTCAAAATTTTAAATCATAAACTAAATCAACATTTAACCCAAAAATCAATACAATGATTAATGCCAAAATTGAAATTGAAATTGATGTGTGTGTATGCACGTGTGAGAGAGAAAAAGGGAGGGTGAAATATATTTGTGAATCATTGCGTGAGCGTGCCTCCGGCTAGCGTTTGCTTTCGGAAGAGGTATTCCTTTCCTTTTTCATTTTACTCACGTTGATTATTTTCATTAGTTATTACATTGATGGTTAAATCTGGGGTTCTTGATGTTTCCTTTGAATCCTTTGTCTTCATTGAGAATGTGTTTTGTACTCGGGATGTGTTTTGCTACCAAGTTAGCAATAGGCAACTATCGAGTTATATTTTAGTCGGTCGTCTGGCCAACGAATGACTAATTTATTAATCAACGGTCTTTTGCCGCCAACGAAAAGTCAAACGTGGCTTATTGATGTTAGTGTCCAATCCCGTTCCTTGTGTTCACCCGTTATATTCCTTGATTTCAATGGATGAATCCCGAGTTTGGTAATCTTTGAATTTTTAGACAAGTTGATCTAATATATTTTTAATTGTATTTGTTTTCGAGTGCCATTTCATTTGAATTCATAGGAAATTATAATGTGTGACCTTTTCCGTTGGTATGATTCTTCAATTATGAGTGCGCCTTAGGAACGATATCGATTTTGGTTTAGTGTCGTGATATGCCTAGGATTGTATCGGTGCACGTCAGTGGTTATTATCCCTGTATTCCTAATGTCATGTGTTAGTTCTTACATTTCAGAGTTTGAGGTTAAGCTTTGTATCTTTTAGCTCATCTAGAGCTTGTTAGTCGCTAGTCCACACGATGTCGCAAGTTGTTTCATCACCAACTTTAGTTGTGGAGGTCATCATTGGCCATGTCTTTTGATTAGGTATATTCGGATTTTTGGATCATGCAATAGTATCCTAGCGTTAAGGATTTATCCCGTGCCTCGCTATGGATGTCACCTGAGGGAGTAGAATTGTTCTTACGATGGTGCATTAGACGTTCTAGCCTTGTTGTTCCATTTCCGTGATGTTCCCTAGGATCGTTCCACTCGTTTGCTTTTGAATTCGACTTTAACTCACGCTTAACTATGGCAAGTCTCCTAAGGAGGGGAGACTATATGCAATTTTGGGGATCCTGTGTATTTTTTGTTCCATACTTATCTCCATTTAAATTTTGAGAACAAAATTCCTTAAGGAGGGGAAATTGTAATACTCGTGTTCCTTTTTTCGAGTTGACCTTCTCTTAAGCCCTGTTAAGGCCTAATCTTCGTTAGAGCGTAAGCATTGGGTTCCGAGCCCTTTGTGCTTGACCCAATACTTGTAGCATGTCATGTTAGACATATTAAGTTTGAGGGAACAATCCTTAACTTATTCGGGTGGTTTGGATTGAAACCGAAGCAATAATTGTGTGTTCCAACTTTTCGCGATTTGTCAATTTTTGGCCAACTTGGAGAGGATAACTTTTTCATCCGATATCCAAATGACTCCTCGTTTATGACCACATCTTCATTTCTTTCCCCCTACAACTTTCGAGTTTGGCCGAACTGAGATTCGACCATTTCGAGGTCCATTTCGGGCTCGAAAAGTTAGGTGGTGCTGTAGTGATCCCCATGATAAATAATGGTCCTCCAATAGGGTTCATGATCAATCATGGGCACCATGATCGATCATGGTTCAGATTTGTCGAGTTCTAGACCCTTCTAAAACTGTTTAACACCCATTTTACACCCACAACTCCTCATTTTCGAGCCATACTAATACACATAGCTCTAGAGGGTTATATAGAGAGAGAGTTACAGATCCTTAAGGGGTTCTTGAGGGTTATTCATCCTTATACAAGATTTGGGGCTAGCAAAGCACTATTCATCGTCTTCTTCATCTTATTCCTCCACTAGAGCTTTAAGGGAGAAACTAGGATTTCCAAATTTGGTGTCAACACTTCTCCAAACCTTTAAATCTTGCGAATTATCATCAATAGAGGTGGGAACACTATTATTAAAATTTGTTTTTTAAAATATTGTTATGCATTAAAGATTTTATACAAAAATAGGGATTTTTTATGAAAACCCTAGGTTTGTGATGAGCATGAGAGTTGGGTTGGTTGAAGGTTTAATAGATGGTGCATATGAATAGATTGTCATACATATATCATGTATTATTTCTTCTTACCATGCTATGAGCCTTATTCTCTCACATACACATCATACCCGCTTAGTAACTAAGGGTATGAACTGGGTTTTGGGCAATTGACCGTGATTGTATATAGCTAAGAGAGCCGTAATTATATACCAGTTGAACTAGAAGCACAAAAATCAATGCTTAGCTTGACTACATGGCTTGAGAACTATCATAAAACGATAACGACCTTAGTTTTATACACATGGTGCATATGAGACATAACGCACTAATAACGAACGAGTTGGCCATGGAATGTGGATAACCACGACTCGATAAGGCTATGAATTATAAGCGTGATGACGACGCTTGTGTTAATGATAATAATTTTGGTTAATAAATAATGGGCAATTGGATATTGTATATACATTTATATGGATTGCCATTTGTGTGAGGGGTTGTATGATTGATGATGATATTCATTGTGATGAATGAATGTATGTGATATCCCTGTTATTGCAATCACACATATGGGCTGGATATGATAGACCGAGAATCGGGTAGCTCCTGGTGATTCAAAGACGGGCTGCTTATTGTAGCCCCTGGGTGAAATTCCCTAAATTGTGCATGGGAAAAACTAAAGGTAACTCCACCCGTAGTTAAAAGCCTACAAAGGAGAATCCACTCTATGCATCTTACTTTCCAACTGACTATGTGTCCTGGGGCTATAGAGTTTCCCCGGCAAGCGGAGCAGGTCCCATGTGCCACTACCTACCAAATGGTGAGTTCCTGGGAAGTAGTTGGCTACTAATGGACATCACCCTGCTAGTGTGTCTCCTAGTGTAGTTCTTTCGAGTGTCGACGTGACTTGTATAGGTGTTCTCCTCGTTAACTATTCGAAGTGTTATTCCTAGGAAAATGTCTTGCATGGATTATCTTCAAATGACTTACATGGAGAACCAAGTCCCTGAGCCCCCACCCCATTTAGAGGAGACATGGACAAGAGCTCTGGACCCTTACTACACCAAAAATAGGCTTTTATGACTCTTATTCTCGCGAGACTTATGACTGCTATTAGCAGTCACAAGCTTTGTGACAGTCAATAGCAGTCATAAAGATGAAATAGACATAATATTTTATTTTTATGACTGTTATGGACAGTGATAATTTTTTTATACTTTATCACTGCTAAAAACGGTCACAAGATTGTTACGATTTATCCAAATTGAAATCCAAATTTTATGACTGCGCTTGTCGGTCACAAATTTAGTGCAAAACGACGCCGTTGAATTCGATTTAGAAATACATCCTTAAAAACCCTATTCCACACTTGGTATCACGATCTCTTTTTTCCACCGCTGTCCACCGTTCCCCCCTCTCTCTCACTGTCGCCGTCCCTCTCACTCTTGCAACTCTATCACTTTTTAGATCTATGGAACCCGATTCACTGTTGCCGTCCCCCTCACTGTCTCTGGATCTTTATAAGTTTCTTAACCACTCTCACGATTCCGATCACTCATAGTTGGGGTTTTCGAGATTCGATGTGAACTATCTAAGATTTGGTTTTCGAGATTGATTGGAAAGGAAAATTTCTCATATTTAGAGGTTATTACTCTCAGATTTGTTGCAAACGAGGTAATGCTTATACACCCAATTTAAAATCATGCTTGCAATCTTGGGATTTTGATGTTTGCCCTTTAATTTATCTTCTACTAGCTGTTATGTGGTGATGTTGATAGCCTTTTTGATGCTATATAATTTGGATAGTGCTGATTTGTTGATGGCGTAGGAAGTTTACTGTGTGTTGTTCTTTCTGTTGGCTCATTTTTTGGTTTTTCTAGCTTTGATTTTGATGTAAGGATGTAATATCAGTGGATGCCTTATCCTCTGTTATTTTAGAATCATTTGCCTTGATTTTTTTTTTATTATTAATATATATATATATATATAAGTTTTGTTTCTTATATAAAAAAATGTAAAGTGTAAATTATTCCTTTCCAACTCTTATTAAGATGTGCATATACTTTGATCCAATCTCGTAAAGGACATTTGTTTGATCAATGGTGGCATGAATCTTCCATCAAGTTTAGATATGTGTGCAATTCTTACTTCTAACAAGACAAGAATTAAAGATCTAATTTCTAAAGTTTGTCCTTAGAATTTTACAGATTGTTATTAAAAGTTCAAATACTTGTAGGTGTTTGCTTAAATCTTTGAATACAAAACCTCTTCTTTCAACAGGAGTAGAGCTGTAGAGTTAATTGCTTCTACAGTTACTCCCCATTCCTTTCGAGTTCAATCTTCGCAATTTCTTTAAATAGACGAAAGGAGTATTTAAATATTTATTAAATGTCTATTGCGACAAAGCAAGACTAATCGATAATATGTAAATGCAATAACTCGTAGTTGATTAAGAAAAGGAGTATCTAGAGAATTGTTGTTTTAAATTATTTTCTCAAATCCAAATTGATATTTAATTTTCTCATCAAATAGGTTTTGGTAAAGCAGAATTCGGGGGTGAGAACAGTCATATTGAACAGGCCTAGGCAATTAACTGCCCTTTCATCTCAAATGGTACGATGATGCTTATTTGCCGAAATATCTTAAGTTTCATCTATCTTACACTATTGGGTAATTTTAACATATTTCAACTATTTATGCACTTGTTTATCACTCTCTCAGACTGTCACTAAGGCTATTTTTAATTAGAGAAATGCTTTTTTAACCGGTTTCTTTTACCGGAATCTTACACTATTGGGTATTTTTAACATATTTCAACTATTTATGCTCTTGTTTATCACTCTCTCAGACTGTCACTAAGGCTATTTTTAATTAGAGAAATGCTTTTTTAACCGGTTTCTTTTACTGGAATCTTACACTATTGGGTATTTTTAACATATTTCAACTATTTATGTTCGTTTATCACTCTCTCAGACTATCACTAAGGATATTTTTAATTAGAGAAATGCCTTTTTAACCGATTTCTTTTACCAGAAACACTTACCGGCTAATGTGGCACCACACACGTGTTTATTCTGTTGTGATTTAGTTTTTTTTCCAATTGAAAATTTCAAGTAAGGAAGGGTGCAGTACAAGTTAAATCTCTAAAAAACCCCGTCGTCTTCTCCACTTTTCCATATCTTTTAATGTCTTTCACTCTGTAGACAAAGACCAAATAAAAACTCTCAAGTTACTAACTCGAAGCAAGCACAACTGAACCAAAGGTATTGATCCAAAAGTAGTAATATAAACCACATTAAGTTTAAACACCCAATGATGCCTCAGACTTCACCTTCTCATATTCTTGGTGCTGAAATGGTGGACAAAACAAGAACTAGAATTTAAATTACAAACAAAAAATTATTGTTTTCTTGAAGAATGTGTAAAATCAAAATTGGTATATTAACTATAGAGAAAGGGCTGCAACCAGCTCCATACTCCTGCTGCTAATTCTAATTATTCTATGAAATTTACTTTCCTTTTGTCATCCTTTTTCAAACTTATCTTATTGCCCTTTTCTTGTTTGAAGATTTTGGTGATATAAGCTTTCGATTTAAGTAAAATTCCCGCGTTCTTTATTTTTTCTTCTTTTTCATATGGTGTTGTTTGTTTTCAAAATGAATGACAAGGGCTTTGGATTTGAGGGTAGTATTTGTACAGAGATTTGAATGAATTCATGGAGTTGGAACAGTGGATAAAAGCCTTAGCACCATTTTTTTTACTGCAAATTAATTAGTTTGATGAAAAAAAACTAAATTTAATACTTAGTAATGTACAAGTATAAGGAAACTCGAGCAATCATTAGTTCATTGGTTTGGTTTAATACTTAAAGTGGTAAATATGATCTGAGATTATACACTAGTTTTTGGTTTGGTTTGAGTGGTAAATATGATCTGAGATGATATTTTGATTTTATATTTGGAGAGGTTAATATGATCCGAGATGATATTTTTCTCATTTGGTTTAGTTTGATAAAGTCGACTTACAAAGCACATACACGTACTACTTGTTTGTTTAACTGAGTATATACATAGAAGAAATTCAAGTTTAGTTTTGGCTTAATTAATGTAAAACTAACTTAACTTGTTTCATATTCATAGCTTCAGCAAACCAACTATAGAATTCTTCTCCCAAAAATTGAAGGAGATTATTGCATGGTCTTTTATTTGGTTTATTTATTTATTTTATTTATTTGTCCCTCTTCTTGATGAAATTTTCTTTCTCCTTAATTTGATTGGTTTGATCGAAGGTTTTTTTTTAATTTTTGAGATTAAGCCCCAGCTAATTAGACATCTCTTAAGGAGATGAATTGTTGGGTTAGCTTAATTTGTGCTAATTATACTGTATAGAAACTATGTTTGCTCTAATAAAATATAGCATTTTGTTATATTAATATTTGTACGGAGGTCTATTTACTATTTTACGCGTGCTTATGTTTAATTTATGATTTGGCTAATTTGATTTGAGTTGATTTTGTAGTATAGCATGAACCACTTCATTTGTTTCTTTTCTAGTTAGACCATCAACAGAGCTTACATGTGATTGAATAAGATGTTTTACCATTTATTTACTTCTTAATTTAATATGTTTTTTTTTACCCAAAAAAAAGAGTTAAAGAATAAATTTCAGTACTTAACTCACCTTCCTCTCTCTCTCTCTCTCTCTCTCTCTCTCTCTCTTCACTTATGCCTATGAATATAAATTAATCAATCTTTCCGTTGATTTAATATAGTTTGCTTTCTTTGTGTCAAAAAAAAAAACTTAACTTGTTTTATGACCACAGACTTATTCATTCTTTATTTTTTACATGCAGCTGGTGTACTAAACCTTGCCATGATTGAGACTGTATATTATAAGGTAAGCACTAACTTCTATGCATTGTACCAAACCTTGCCAAGTATTCTTCTATGCATTGTGTTATGAGTCCTTTCTATATCTTCCTCTTCAATGTTCAGAAGAGTCCTTTGTATAACATGCATTTGAAGATATTACTAGATTTAATAAGACTCCTAAATATTACCCCCTTCAACCTAAATTAAGAGTCTATCTTTCCTTTTTGGGGACGTTCCCAATTAAGAGTTCAATTTCCTTTTTGAGACATAATGTAATTTCACGCTAAAGAAAAATCTTTGTTCTTGACCATTGATTAAGTTGAAATTGGTGTATCTTGATTTTTTTTTGGAAAATCAAACATGGCTCTTAATTTGGGATAGAGGGACTACTTTTTTGATTGCATGCTGTGTCATATTTGTCAACAATTATATGCGGCTGTTCTGCATCAGTGGTTTCTTATTAATTGTCCGTGATTTGTTCATTACCCAATTCTTGTATATCCGTTCACAACTTCCATTTTCATATTCGTATCAGAATATTTTATTAGTGGAAAAGATGTTTAAAAGGAAGTAAGAGTCGGTTGATTTCTACCAACTCATTCAGTCAGTAATAGTTTCAAATTTTCAATTAATAACACATGCAATTAGGAGGCCAATCTCAATCTCCTCCCCCTTCTCACCTTTGAAAGGAAATTTTTTGAAGATAATAATATTGATTCCTTACTTGCTGCAGTAAAATTTGGAGTCAATCCAGCTAGTTGTTTGGACCTCGTTAAACATGGGGTGCTTGAACCTTGAGTTTTGTGGGTTAATGACGATATGAATGCCGGATTATACTTCAACTCTAGAGAATTTCAAGGTGGATTACCCATAAATCTTGAGGTAGAACTGAAGTCTGCAAGGCACTTGGAATAGCCGAAGACAAATGTGACTTATGAATGGGCGAGTCTAGGAACTTTGAGTTAGATGTAAGTAAAATTGAACTGCTAACCAAAGTATGTGTCCAACCTCTTTAGTAGGTTGTGGTCGCTGTTTTAATATTTGTACGAACACATACTTTGAGACATCTTATTTCATTTAAGGCTATGTATTTGGGATTTGTTTGATTATTGAGCTTTGATAAATGTGATTGATTGCTGTTATATCTAAATTGCATTTAAATTATGTTTTTAGCATGTAAAAAAATTGGATTTTTAGTATTTCAATTTTCTTTTTTTTAAATAATTCATTTATTTGTCACTGTCAAAAACGGTGACAAAGTTACTGTCACAATATTTTTACCACTATTCGGTCACAAACTTATGACTGTTGTAAACTGTCACAAGTTTGTAAAATTACCACTAATCGGTTACAAACTTACGACTGTTATTAACAGTCACAATTTAGAAAATTATGACTGTTATAAACTGTCACAATTTTGTAAATTGTGACAGTTTGTGACAGTCACAAAACAGTCATAATTTCACCACTTATGACTATTCTAAGTCTCTCTTTGCAACAGTGATAAAGGACAATTATGACCGTTTTGGACTGTCACAATTTTTTTTGTCACAATACTAATTATGACGGTCGAAAACAGTCACAAACGCTTTTTATGACGGTTTTTGACAGTCACAAATCACTGATTCTGGTGTAGTTCGGGATCCGTTGTTCTAGGCCTGGTCAGAACGTGGGGTGAAACTAAGGCATTATGTAAGAGATATGATATGGACCGATGTGATATGGTTGTGTGTTATTGTTATATCATATCTGTGTTGTTTATTTTGTAATGCCTCAGATAAGTTGTGCCTTTAGTAAGAACGACGCGGGTACTAGACGTACGGAACATCATAAACATAGGAAAGCATTGACCATTCATAATATACTAATACATAAAGAGGAAATCATTATTAGCCAATGGCTTTAAGATATAGTAGACGAGCATGAGAACATGTATGGTTCATGAGGCTAGATAGCCGGATCATAATGAACATAAGGTACTAAGACCATCTCTAGTGGGTAGTGCAATAAGGTAGTGTCAAAGTTTGTCTTTAGCTTACGAATGAAGGAGGTGGTGTAGTGGGTGAAAGGTAAATATACCTTGCACGATATTTAAGCTGTTGTGCTGACCTTTTTGTTGGTGAAGGAGTGAAAAAGGGATGAAAAGGGGATGAAAGCTGGGTAAAGGATGGTAGAAGCATCATGGCAGGCAAGCCTTGGACGATATTTGATCTATCGTGCCATCCACCATTTTGCTTCCCATGACACATCATGTGTCGTGGAAGCATGAATACTTTGCCCCGATATTTGATTTGTCATGCTGTATAAATAATTGTCGGCTTGTGTTTTTACCTTTGCTTTAGCTTATTTCTCTCAAATTTAGCATATTGGCCACTGTAGTGGGGCAAAACACCAGCCAAATTTGGCTTTTCCTACTACCCACTGCAGATGGTCTAACAATCAAAGTGGCAACTACAGCAATTGAATAGCTAAACGAGAGAATGCCACAATGTAATACTTTAGTGGATGACCTAGCGACGAAGCCTAATAGTCGGCTAAGTATGGAATCCATAATGAATTATAATTAAAGGGAAAAACAATGAATACTTGGCTGATAGTTACGACTTACGATATGGGTTCCGGACAACATCATATAATGTAATACCTTAGATTGCTGAATTAGCGTATATGCCTATTAGTCAGCCAAGCATGGAATCCATAATGTACTAGCTATAAAGAGGGAACGATAAATGCTTGGCTATTAGTTATCGTCTTATGGTACAAGTACATAATAGTATAGTAGAGTGCCAAGTTAAACTTAAGACAAATCCACCTTAGCATGACGAACTTTAGGAAGCTATAGTTAAGATGAGATGGTTTAGGACTAACGATTTTTCTTGTGGCATAAAAATCCGGAAGGGGTTTACTTTATGGAAAGCCTAAAGGCGATATCGGTTAGTCAGGTAGTTAGCTTCCAGTAGCTAGGATAAGAATCCTAGTGGGGTTCGGCATGCACTTGTGTGTAGGTTGCATTGCATGGCATGGTTTTCAAAATATTGTATTAAAGTAAAGTATTTACTTTCTATATAAAAATGCACGCGCATACGTTTGCAATGTGTATATTGTGACGCCCCGAATCCCGTTCCGAGATTTTCACCTCCAGGACCCGGTTAATCACGGATGCTGTGCGCGACGGCGGGTTTAAAATATAAAAATCATAACTTTTAAAAATATTTTTCTTAGATAAAACTTGATTTGTTTGAAAACTTGTTTTATAAAATTTCGGCATGTGGAGTTCGTTTAAACAATAATCCACCCTGTAAATTTGAAACCATTTTCATACTAATAAAAATCTAATCACAAATAGTTGGATACACTCCACATATAAACATCACTTATACAATTTATATCCATTACAAATCCTCCAACGAGGTCCCAATCTTATAAAGGTTTACATCGGTATATTCAAGAATACATTGCCAATTATTCAAAGTACATTAAGAATGTAATTGATCTAAAAAAGGTATAATACAAGTTGTTTCCCAACGACTTAGGTGGTCAGGGCATCAGAGCTAACTAAAATCCACTAGCGCGCCATCCCCACTAAATGTACCTGGAAAACTGGTTTGGAAAAATGGGAGTGAGCCAAACGGGCTCAGTGGGAACTATAAGGTTGTATATATAAAATAATACGTTATGGAAAGAATGCGTGCGAGGTGTAGTAATGAAAGTAATTTCCTTTTGTAATAAAAATCATATTATGATATGCCTGCAATGCTTTCCCATCCCCGAAATATCATAAGATATACGTCAATTGAATTGAAAATACAATTGAAAGCTAGCTAATAACATAAAATAGTTATAAATCTCATATGTACGGTAAAAGAAGTATCGTTCAGATAAAAATAGCCTTTAGTAAGAAATATATATAAGAGACAGTTGACTAGTTTATACAGTGTGGCACCACAATCGTATCATCTAAAAACATCTCGCTCTCGGCGATCATTTCAACAACTCGTAACAAGTCAAGCGTACTACCAGGTCCGCATTTCGTGGCTTTTCACCCACGCGGCAGCAGGGCCTCCCGTTCGTTTTCGTGCACGGTTTTGGGTCTTTCACCTAGGGGCACTCAGTCTTAACTTACGTCCTCAACCTTTAGAGACTAAACTTGGGACCTACTATAGACTAGCGCAACCATGTATGTGTACAAATCAAAGACTCAAGTAACAAGCCCAAAACCGAATAATTGTGCCGGATAACTAATATAAAGGTTCATCTCGAACCCATCAACTAGCCAACAAGAATAGAAGTAATGAAAAGTTATCTTTATTTCAAACATATACTTATTACACCCAAACTTGCATAAAGATCATAATTATCGCTTACGAAAGCACGGAATATCATAAATCTATATGCTTGGCGCAAAGATACATTTTATGTGACTCCCCGAATCTCGTTAAGAGAATTTAACCTCCAGGACCCGGTTAATCACGGTGTCATACGCGACGACGGGTGTTAGTTATAAAAGAAAATTAAGTAAAATCCATTTAGAAAAATTTTGGCATGTGAAGTTTGTAAAATACGATAACCGTCCTGTAAATCAAACGAATATTTTCAATTCAAATCATCTCACAAACAATCATTTAATAAAAATACTCCACATCTGATAACTTTCAATACAATCAGTCCCAAATCCTTTTTAATGAATACACGATTGTATACAATACAATTGTCTAAAAGTGTAATATAAAGGCCTCAATGGTATTGTCCTTAAATTAAGGACTACAAAGTAGTTCGAGGTCATCAGAGCTTTTATAAACGTACCATGCATGCCACCCTCGAGTATGGACCTGCAAAACTGTTGAAAATGAAGGAATGAGCCAAATCCGGGCTCAGTGGGAACTAAGAGGGTTTATAATGAAAATAAGGTTTTCATTTAAAAACATATGTATCGTATATATGTTGCTTCATACAATTTTTTTGAAAACCTTACTATGCAATTCAACATGTATGTGCGTGCCAAAACCCACTAATAGTTCAATCTCATGTATCAAAACAGTTCCCTAACTCTCATCATATAACATTCTACTGTTTCTAGCTTTCTAGGGTTCACACGCTATAAGAATCATTATGTTCTTAGTTACTCAACTGCGTGTGAGGGGTATACAACTCTTATGCCAAGTATTCATAATTATCGCTTTGTTTACAGTACATTATGAGTTACATACTTAGCCGACTACTAAGCATTACTACCAGGCCGTCTAGCTTAAGCGTTACATTAAGATATTCCTCACGTCTAGCCATTCGTATACTATGTTGGCCACTTAGGTTATTAATATTTTACGTTCAATATAAACCGGTAGACTAATATCATATCTACATGCTTTTACGTATTCGTATACTATATTTGTAAACTGACGGTTACTAGAACTTTTCACTTTAGATATTAATTTGTTATGGATGATCAATGGTTCTCCAAGGGTATTATGATCCGTATCGATACATATATATATATATATATATATTTATACATATTCATTCTTACATTATCCATAATATACCGGAGACAATAGATATAGAACAATATAAAACATAACATAACAACGTGTATCAAAACCACCGCCACTTTCGTCTTTGTGACGTATTAGTTTTATCTGAGACAATGTTTCATATTCCCAATAATCAACTATATCATTTGAGACATGTATCTCGATGACCATCACTGTGACGCCCTGTGAGCGAGGAGTACTCCCTTGGGAGGCGGAATTGTAGCTCAAAGGGGGCATCCCACATCGGAAGATGGGGGATCCTTGGAGACCCATATAATTAAGAAATGGTCGCTAATTAAGTACGAGGCCTTTTCGGGGCTCACTGGCTTCAGATCCCATAAGAACTCCGAAGTTAAGCGAGTAGAGGACCAGAGTAATCCCAGGATGGGTGACCCCCTGGGAAGCTGGTCGTGAGCTTCCAGAAACAAAGCCGAGAGGGTAGATGTTCCGGGGCTGAGGCCTAGCTGGACAATACCCAGAGCGGACAATATCGTACTGAGGTGGGACCGGGTCGTTACAATCACGGCCTCGACAATCATAGTAATAATCGCAATCGTCTAAGCGTCACCTGGTCTGCATTTCGTGGCCTTTCATTCACGCGGTAGCAGGACCTCTTGTTCGTTTTAGTGCACGGTTTTGGGTTTTGCACCCAGGGCACTCTATCCCAACTTAAGGTCTCAAATGTTAGAGACCAACCCAGGAGCTCACATGGACTATACAATCTCATCATTATCACACACACACACACAGATATATATATATATATATATATATATGATCAATGCGCAATCATCACATGATAGAATACGTGAACATATAAATAACCACAATCGTCACACTCATTCATTTCTCACAATGAATGCACATGTATATATATATATATCAATCCCGCACAGATATGTACATATAACATCACAATACACATGTGGCCATTCATATCAATACCATATATAGCTTCCCATTATATACATATCATAATCATTGTTATCTTAGCCATTCGGGTCATTGCCATATACATCATCAGTACACAGCTTTTAAAGGCTTATAAACTTATAAACACTAGGCAATTCGAGTATTACGGTCTACAGGCTCATTAGTACTAAACTACATCCCATGTCAAGTTATGTGTGCTAACTTTCCCCATTAGTACCTTATTGTAGTCTACAAGTCATTTAATCAAGCCAATCATTGGTTATATGGATTATCACTTAGTCGGTATATCTACAGCTCCCCAACCATAGGCGTACTTGTGACTACGGCAATCCAAGTCATCTAAGATACTTTTCATGACATTACTAGAGAGTAATGGGTTTGTACTATCACCATAAGTATCTATCTTGTTCTATACGAGACCCTAGACTCATTTTTTATTGTGTACTGACCCACTCCCAGGTTCATAATATAAGTAACTTACACATTGCCTTGTCGTCACTTAAAAAGGTTCAACTACACGTCTTTAATAATAACAAACCAAAACAAGGTACCTTACACTCATAAACCTCGGTCTACTCACTAATTAGTTCATACGTGTAACTATAGGGTGTGTATGATGTACAAATACAAGTGTGGAGCTCATAACATGGTGAGGATGGATAATAAGGGATATAAAAATGATAATATACTCATACGCCTCACTAATTTGTCCCTAAACCGAACCAATCCCATACGCGCCCTATAAACCTAGGGTTTATATGTAAAAATCCCATTTTATATAAAATTGTTTAATACAAGGAATAATGAGTTGAAAAATAAGTTTAGTAGAGTTGCTCCCACCTTAGACATGCCGAGCCTTCGAAGTATTGAGCGCTAGATCGAGCCGTGCTTGAGTAATCACAAAATCCCCAAATTGCACTCAAGAAACCTTAACAATGGAGGTGGAGCTTGGAGAAGAAGATGAATAGTGTGGATTTGATATTATTTTAGCGTGATGAAGATGCGTGGATGATGGCGTCACGAAGCCTCCCCACTTTCGTCACTTTCTCTCTCTAAGCTCTCTAATGGAGGTGGTGAAAAATAAGGAAGAAAATGAAGAACGTATGTATACATATCTGCTCTTCCAATTTGCGGCTACTGTTCTCGCGCACCATTTTTTTTGGGACTTGCAGCACTGATCTTTGGTTGGCCATAACTTCTCATTCGGAAGTACGATTGAGGTGATCTTTATATCCATGGAAACCTTATTCGGAGCTCTACAACTTCCTAAAGGGAAGTGTCCCCAAATTTTGGACAAATAATTCCCAAAGATTTGACAAAGTCAGCGCGTTAATGTTACCGAATGAACAACTGATAGCGATTTCCCTATTTCGCGCTTAGTTTTGACTTAGTTGGATTTTGAATTTGTCTTCGGCCAAAATACGAAAGTTGTAGATTGGCTAAAAATCTAGACCCCCTTTGCAAGTGGAAACTCAATCTGGCGAGGAACGAATAAGTTACGCTTCCCCCAAGTTATCCCAAAATTATGATGTCGAGTTAATTGAAAATTTGCAATTTATATCCCGATTTTAACTCGAACAACCCGAAATGACTTATGGCTATTCTAACAAGCTTAAATATAGTAATATGACTTATTGTAAGTCTCCAAACCCTGTCGCTCCGTTCATAACAATATATCACTATCCGGGGCTTGGAATCGCCTTAATCACGATATTAAATGTGATGAACATGAAATTTAAGAACGGGGTGTAACAATCTCTCCTCCTTAAGAAATTTCATCCTCGAAATTACATTGGATGTGCAAGAGGAAAAATATCTCTTAAGTTTCGAACTAGTACTTAGTCTCCCTTCCTTAAGAAAAGAAAACTGCCATCCCAAATAAGAGAAAACTTATCATATCCGAAAATCAAAATAATATTTTCAATCCAAATCATCTCACAAACAATCATTTAATAAAAATACTCCACATCTGATAAACTTTCAATACAATCAGTCCCAAATCCTTTTTAATGAATACACGATTGTATATAATACAATTGTCTAAAAGTATAATATAAAGGCCTCAATGGTATTGTCCTTAAATTAAGGACTACAAAGTAGTTCGAGGTCATCAGAGCTTTTATAAACGTACCATGCGTGCCACCCTCAAGTATGGACCTGCAAAACTATTGAAAAGGAAGGAATGAGCCAAATTCGGGCTCAGTGGGAACTATGAGGGTTTATAATAAAAATAAGGTTTTCATTTGAAAACATATGTATCGTATATATGTTGCTTCATACAATTTTTTTTGAAAACCTTAGTATGCAATTCACCATGTATGTGGGGAAATGACCCTAACGACTGGCAAGAGAACAAAATAATCAAGGTAGAACCTTCTAACTTACTCTCATAGGAAAAATTTCCACTCATATAAGTGGTGCCCGCCGCAAAACACAGAAATACTCCTCACTATAGACTAATTATACAATATGGTGTCTAAACCTTGAGACGATAGAATGAACTCATGATCTCTAAATAGAGGTAGATTTAATCACAGAACGCACTCTAACTAAAGTTCGAATAGGAATAGTTTGCTACCCTACATGGATTTAAAGATTATGTAGCTCTATGTGAGCGAAATGACATGGAATAAAACTTCAAATTCTAAATGCATGATCTGATTCACCATACTAAGAGTACACGGACTACGATTACAAATAGAATTTGCTACATCCCAAGTTTCGTGGGATGGTAAATTAAGATACGCAACAGTCATTAGGAGTATCCACCCCACAAAGAATAGCGTCACAGGGAGGTGATCATATATCTAGTTCCCATTGAATATAATCGAAAGGTACCAAAGGAAAATATAACAATGTTATGATTTACTCTCAAGCTTAAGGGTTGTCGAGATCAAGACATACTTCTTGAATAAAAATGCTGATGTGATACACCACTAAGAACGTAAGAACTATAATTACTAACGAACATTAATACACTCTATGTGTATCTTGTACCCAGTCAAAATTGGCAATGCCCACAAAGTTTTCTCACAAACGAGGAATCGCACCTAAGGAATTAACCACGTAATCCTGTGAGTCCAAACAAAATGGTATCCGGGAAAACAAACACAATAGTCTGTGCATCAATCTTCCAGAATCCAAAGATTAACTAATCTAGTATCCACCCTTAGGAACTAAAGAAGAAAATAGGGTGAACGCAAGAAATGGACTAGCCACTAGTACAAGTAGGCCACGTTTCACTTCTGTTGGCGACAAAAGACCGTAGATTCATAAGTTAGTCATCCGTTGATCAGGTGGCTGACTAAATTATATCTCAGCAGTTGCCCATTGCTAACATAATAGCAAAACTTGTCCGGATTTAAAGCATATTCAATGAGTATGAAAACAGATCACAAGAAATAAGTTTGAATGAATTGAAACTTAATAATGAGGGGTCAAGAAAACTCAGATTTCATATCATATCATGCCACATGCTACGGATTTTATCAATGCATTAGAATGGATGCTGTCTCAACAGAATGGATTGTATCACGAGATGACACTCGGTATAACAATATGAATACAAAAACTAGTTCACAGGAGAGGTAACGAATTCCCCAAGAAACAATAGGAAGTATTGATGGAGACATAAATACAGGATCGTTTGATATTGTGTATAGATTGAACAAAAAAACTTTTGCTAAAACCCTATAAGAATAAAGAGATTTCACCTTTGTGGATCATGTAGAGGATCCATATGAGGAGACTAGGGTTTGAAAGCATCAGATTATAATTTGGTCAGATTTTTTTAATTCTCGCTGGGCTGAGAAAATCGATTGTTTTCGCCATCGAAACGATCTCTGATCGTCATGATTTTACGCCCAATTATAATAACTTTATGTTCCGAACGACATATCCAAAAATCAGCCCGATCCAACGGTGCGATCAAAAGTTACGATTAATTTACGACTGCTGTGCCGAAAACCTAAAGATCTTCTATCGTATTCCTTCCGCCATCAAATCTTGCACCGAGTATGGGCTACGGTATCACCAAGATTTTTTCCTCTCTCAATAGAACAAACCCTAACTCATGAGAATTATTGTTATCATGAGAAGAGACAAGGCCGGCGTATATATAAGGCTACGATAGGGACCTTAAGGAGAAATAAGTTTGGGCTTCCTATGGAAAGTTGGAATCTTAATTCTACTATGAATTAGTTCCTTCCATAAATTATAATTCACACCACTAAAGAATTATAATTGCACTCCCGTCCTTATCTCAAAATTAATTTCGAACTCCTTGTTATTAAATACTTATTATTCTCCCCACGTTAAGATTACAGATAATCGTCATTTAAATTAAATTACTGACAATTATATTTAAATGACTTCTTAATCCTTCAGCCTACCACTTAACTTATTTGATATGTCAGATTAACATAATCCACCTGCAGGGTTTGACATGATCAAAACTTATAAGCTTCTCAAGGGGTTATCATCAATCCCTATACCGGGACGTGGATTCCATCAATAATTAATATTCATCATACATATAGTGTCATCATCCAATTCACGAAGATTATTGATCCATAAATGAATCTCACTCTTAATAAGTCAAAACAACAAACACTACATATATATGTCTATTAATTATTTCAAGATTAAGAGCATAAATAATCATAATAACCATGGAATTTAAATTATTTTATATAGTCAGTATAAAAATAATTAACCCAAACTGGTCCTATTCAATACACACAAAGTGTACTAGCACAACGAGTTAAAACTATACCGTTTCCTGTAGTTAAGATAAACTACTAAAACTTGTGCTACAATCCTATCGATGGGTGTCCAATTCCATCTAAGATTGTGAATCATTAAACTTATATTCCACAAGAACCGATGATATGATCTTCTGTGTGTAAGCTATACTCTACACACCAAATCATCTACTATATGGAATAACAGACACACATGCACAATATTTAAATAAATAATATAATGCAACCATTGCCCATAAAGATTCTCATTAAAATAGAAAAACCAAGTTTATAACATATCCAAACCAATAAGAAAATTATGGCTTTTAGTATATCACTCTAACAAGTATGATATAGTTTAACCATAAAGCAATCATCTATCATCACCTGAATCCTCAATGAAACTGTTCTCATGAGAAATAGGCATAAGAAGAGTGAGGTGAGAAGGAAATATCTCGTTTCTAAGGCATGCTCCAATCAAATTTATACGTACGTACTAACTCACCATCCTCAATTTAACAGTTCCATCAAACTTCTGCTGTGTTACTTTGATAAAATTCTCTCTACAATTCTATGGAAATCCTCAAAAGCAGAACATGTAATGATCAAATGACGCACACACAAAACACAATTCAATATTCATTGCAAAAATGATGGCAACTCTAGCGAATAGGGCACTCAAATCAAGGATTATATAGCGCTGATTCCATGCGAATAGCCTATAATGGAAAAATCTCACCAGGCTCTCATGATCAACTTTTGATGAAAACGCCCGACTAATGGTCCTCCACCGCCCTTAAACTACTCAGAATAGCTTGTCCTAAAAGGACAACATCACTTCTAATAATCAGTGCCATCGCACGGATCAGAATTTCATAATCAACTTTACGGATGTGAGGATCAAGGGGAAGAGTTTCAAATATGCCAAGTTAAGCAATCCTATAAACCTTCTCCATTACTTCCAAAGTGGACTCGATCCTGATCTCAACTCTTGCTATGCAAGAAAGAATAGCATATACATTGCTAGAATGAGACTTCTCAAGGGTAAGAATGAGTGATAAGCAGAGACTATGCGTATGATAAAAAAGGATAAGAGCATCCAATATGAAGTTAGACAAGACTCTATAAAACTATATCTTCCATACCTATCTATATCGCATATCTACACTTGAATTCCCGCTAAAAAAATCGGACCTATTGCTCTGATACCAACTAGTGACGCCCTGAATCCCATTCAAAGAATTTAACCTCCGGGACCCGGTTAATCACGGTGTCATATGAGATGACGTGTTAATTATAAAAGAAAATTAAGTAAAATCCATTTAAAAAAATTTCGGCATGTGGAGTTTGAAAAATACGATAACCGTCCTGTAAGTCAAAAGAATATTTTTAATCCAAATCATTTCACAAACAATCATTTAATAAAAATGCGCCACATCTGATAAACTTTCAATACAATCAGTCCCAAATCCTTTTCAATGAATACACACTTGTATACAATAAAATTGTCTAAATGTGTAATATAAAGGACTCAAGGGTATTGTCCATCAATTAAGGACTACAAAGTAGTTCAAGGTCATCAGAGCTTCTATAAACGTACCACGCGTGCCACCCTCAAGTATGGACCTGTAAAACTATTGAAAAGGAAGGAACGGGCCAAATCCGGGCTCAGTAGGAACTATGAGGGTTTATAATGAAAATAAGGTTTTCATTTGAAAACATATATATCGTATATATGTTGCTTCATACAAATTTTTTGAAAACCTTACTATGCAATTCACCATGTATGTGCGTGCCAAAACCCACTAATAATTTTATCTCATGTATCAAAACTGTTCCTTAACTCTCATCATATAGCATTCTACTGTTTCTAGCTTTCTAGGGTTCACACGCTATAAGAATCATTATGTTCTCAGTTACTCAACTGTGTGTGAGGGGTATACACCTCTTATGCCAAGTATTCATAATTATCGCTTTGTTTACAGTACATTATGAGTTACATACTTGGCTGACTACTAAGCATAACTACCAGGCCGTCTAGCTTAAGCGTTACATTAAGATATTCCTCACGTCTAGCCATTCGTATACTATGTTGGCCACTTAGGTTATTAATATTTTACGTTCAATATAAAATGGTAAACTAATATTTTATCTACATGCTTTTACGTATCCGTATACTATATTTGTAAATCGACGGTTAATAGAACTTTTCACTTTAGATAGTAATTTGTTATGGATGATCAATGGTTCTCTAAGTGTATTATGATCCATATCGATACATATATATATGTATTTATATATATTCATTCTTACATTATCCATAATATACCGGAGACAATATATATAGAACAATATAAAATATAACATAACAACATATATCGAAACCACCGCCACTTTTGTCTTTATGACGTATAAGTATTATCTGAGACAATGTTTCTTATTCCCAATAATCAACCATGTCATTTGAGACATTTATCTCGATGACCATCACGGCCTCGACAATCACAATAATAATCCCAATCTTCCAAGCGCCACCAGGTCTGCATTTTGTGGCCTTTCACTCACGCTGTAGCAGGACCTCTCGTTCGTTTTCGTGCACGGTTTCGGGTCTTGCACCCAGGGGCACTCTGTCCCAACTAAATGTCTCAATCATTAGAGACCAACCCGGGACCTCACATGGACTATACAATCTCATCATTATCACACACACACACATATATATATGATTAATACACAATCATCACATGATAGAATACGTGAACATATAAATAATAACAATCATCACAATCATTCATTTCTCACAATGAATGCACATGTATATATATATATCAATCCCGTACAAATATGTACATATAACATCACAATTCACATGTGGCCATTCGTATCAGTACCATTTATAGCTTCCCATTATATACATATCATAATCATCCTTATCTTAGCCACTCGGCTCATTGCCATATACATCATCAGTACACATAGCTTTTAAAGGCTTATAAATACTAGGCAATGCGAGTATTACGGCCTACAGGCTCATTAGTAGTAAACTACATCCTATGTCAAGTTATGTGTGCTAACTTTCCCCATTAGTACCTTATTGTAGTCTACAAGTCATTTAATCTAGCCAGTCATTGGTTATATGGATTATCACTTAGTCGGTATATCTACAGCCCCCCAACCATAGGCATACTTGTGACTACGGCAACCCAAGTCCTCTAAAGTACTTTTCATGACATTACTAGAGAGTAATGGGATTATTCTATCACTATAAGTATCTATCATGTTCCATACGAGACCCTAAACTCATCTTTTATTGTGTACTGACCCACTCCCAGGTTCATAATATAAGTAAGTTACACACTGCCTTGTTGTCACTTAAAAAGGTTCAACTACGCGTCTTTAACAATAACAAACCAAAACAAGGCACCTTACACTCACAAACCTTGGTCTACTCGCTAATTAGTTCATACGTGTAACTATAGGGTGCGTATGATGTACAAATACAAGTGTGGAGCTCATAATGTGGTGAGGATGGATAATAAGGGATGTAAAAATGATAATATACTCATACGCCTCACTAATTTGAACCTAAATCAAACCAATCCCATACGCGCCCTATAAACCTAAGGTTTATATGTAAAAATCCCATTTTATATGAAATTGTTTGAAACAAGGAATAATGAGTTAAAAAATAAGTTTAGTATAGTTGCTCCTAGCTTAGACATGAAGAACCTTCAAAGTATTGTGCGCTAGATCGAGCCGTGCTTGAGTAATCACAAAATCCCCAAATTGTGCTCAAGAAACCTTAATAATGGAGGTGGAGCTTGGAAAAGAAGATGAATAGTGTGGATTTGATGTTATTTTAGCGTGATGAAGATGCGTGGATGATGGCGTCACGAAGCCTCTCCACTGTGACGCCCCGAATCCCGTTCTGAGATTTTCACCTCCAGGACCCGATTAATCACGGATGCTGTGCGCGACGGCGGGTTTAAGATATAAAAAATCACAACTTTTAAAAAAATTTCTTAAATAAAATGTCCCATTTTACAAATGCTCGACATATGGAGTTCATTTAAATAAAATCCAAACCCGTGAGGTTTACAAAGCACATTTACATAAATACAACCATATTCACTCCACATGTATATATATACAAACTGGTTATGCAAATCTATAAACCATTACCCAAAATAATTGTAAAATCTGTACATAAATACAAAACAAAAGGTTATATACAACCAAGTCCTTGGTTTAAGGACTACAAAAATTATAGGACATCAGAGGCTACTAGACTAGTAGACCACGGGCCAATCCCCGATGCTTAACATGCAAAACTATTTAGAAAATGGGGTGAGCCAAATTCGGGCTCAGTGGAAACTATATAGGTTTTATATAGAAAATAGTTGTTTTACGTTAATGCAGTAGTTTGAAAACCATGCAGTGCAATGCAACTCACACACCCGTGCGTGCAAATCCCATTTGGAATCCTATCCTAGTCAGCAGGAAGCCAACTAGTCGATAAACCTATTCCGTCCCTAGACTTCCTATGGAATGCCCTAAGCCAATTCTAACATTGCTAGGGAATCGTGAATATAAACCTACTTGAATTCGCTCTCAAGTGTAACTCAAGGGTATACTATGCTATTCGGTATCTATACCGTAAGTTGTGACAATTGGCCAAGTATCTATTGTTTTCTTTTTAGTTATAGTACGATATGGATTCCATACTTGGCCACCTACAAGGCTTTACCACTAGCTCGTCCTCACAACCAAACCACACTCTCATGCTCGTATACCATGTTTCTATGGCCATTAGCTATTAATACTTTCCACTTTATGTGTTAGTACATTATGAGTGGCCAACGCTTTCCTATGTATATTATGTTCTATACAATAGTGTCTGTATCATTGTTCTTACTAAAGGTATACTCGTCCGAGGCAATATATAATCAATCATGACATACAAGATATGATACAATACAATAATAATGCTAGTATAAGTAATGCACATCCACAACACATCGATCCGTATCATATCTCTAGTATAGTGCCTCAGTTTCTCCCCGCGGTCGTCTAGGCCCAAAGCAACAGATCCCGAAGGCTCCGAGGCTCTTATCCATGTCTCCTCTGAGTGGGGAGTGGTTCAGGGACTTGATTCTCCAAGTAGGTTATTCGGAGATAGCCTACGCGACGGTCACTTTTCCGGGGAACAACACTGTGAATCGTTAACGAAGAGAATACCTCATACAAATCACATCGACACTTTGGAAGGAACTACACCAAGCGATACCTTTGTAGGGTGATGACCATTAGTAGCCCAACTACTTCTTGGAAAACTCACCATTGGGTAAGTAGTGGCACATGGGACCTACTCTGCTTGCCGGGGAAACTCATCGAACCCAGAACACATAGTCTTGTGGAAGGCAAAATAAAAAGAGTGGGCTCTCTTTTGTGGGCAACACAACCACCGAAGGAGTCACCGAATTCATTTTCCCCATGCACGGTTTAGGGATTTTCACCCATGGGCGGCAATAGGAGGCACGTCTTCGAGTCACCGGGAGCTACCCGATGCTCGGTCAATCATATCCAGCCCATATGTATGATCACAGTAACATACATCACATTTATTCATTTCCCACAATGAATATCATCATCATCATCATCAATCATACATCACACATATGGCTAATCGTCATAAATATAATCATACAATCACCCACTATCCATTTATCATCCTTAACATCATCGTTAATCATTTCTACAAGCGCATTCATCACTCGTATACGACATACATTTATCGTCACGTGATTATTCTCATTATAAGGCCAATTGGTTCATTAGTAGTGCCATATATCTCGTTACATGTTATGTGTATCAAACTAAGGCTATATGTGTTTTATGATGATACTCACGTCATCCTATCAAGCCAAGTATCCATTAGTATGCCTCTAGTCCACCGGCATATAGTACAACTCGCCTAGATGTTCATGTTCATAACTGGGGCAATCCACACCCTTATAACGGTGTTCTATGTGTTCTTAAAGAGTATCAGGATTAAACTTTCGTTACTAGTGCCTAGCACGCTCCACACAAGCCACTAGACTCGTACGTTATGGCGTACCATTCCACCGTAGTGGGTTCTCAGCACACACACCATAAGTAGTACCCTTCGATTGTATCTAGTGGTATAGATGTGTATCACTATCATTAAGAACCCATAATCATCCATCTTTATGCACAAGACCTAAAAACCCCAATTTATAAGTGATACGGATAGCTATGGAGTTAGTTTCACATGAATCTCTAGGAACGCTTGCTAAATCGTGAAACTAGATGATTAATCACGTTGTAGGAATGATAATCTATCAATATCTATCACTAATCTAAGAATTATCTAGTCCAAACCCCAAGAGATGCAAACAATCCATAATTGTAATGAGAACCTCCAATTTGTAGTTTAAATCTCTAACACATCAATCAAACGTTGGAAAATAGGTTTTAGTACTAGTGTCCCTACTTTAGACAAGTCGAATTCGCAAGTTGATGAAGTGTAAAAGCTGTACTGCCCAAGCCCTAGCTCCAACACAACTCCAACGGATGAAGAAGGTGGGAAAGATGATGAATAGTGAAGGAGAAAGCGATTTGGGGCTCAAATCTTGGATGAGGGATGAGGGATGAAAGATGTGTGGAATCTCTTGACTCTCTCTCTCTAGATCTCTATAGACTCTCCTTTACTCCCTTAGATGTTGGGTGCTCGAGAATGGGGTTGTAGGGGTGTTAAATGGCTTAAAAACGGGTTAAAAACGCTTAAAACCGACATTCAGGTGAACCATGATCGATCATGGGTCCCCCATGATATCGTCCCTTATTGGTATCAGAGCTTGATTTAAGTATGTCCTCTCGTGAGTAGTCGTCTTCGGACTTCTGAGCCTTAGGGATCAGGCAAAAACAATTTTATGATCTAAGAGGTATGTTCTACTTTGGTGTTTATCTCATGACCAGTATGATAATCTTATTCTTATTAAGTATGCTCTGTGTCTGTCACTTATGATTAGAGATCATGTACAATATGCTCTGTGACTGCCACTCTTGTGGATCTCTCACATCAGAACCCTTGATCAAAGATTATTGGACCTCTCACAACAGAAAGTCTGAAATAAGATTGTTCAGAAAACAGAGATATTCCTTCAGTTTGTTATATTAAAAATTAAGTGTTTCTCAGGGACCTTGAGCATTTGTGGACCTTTGAGGCAAGAGGCCGTGTGAGTCCTTAGCTCGGTGACAGAAAACTTAAGTTGTGATATTAGAAACTGAAGATTGCTTGTTATACTAGAACATCAGATGTTTGATATAAAATTGTTTAGTATGTTATCTCTTTGGTAAAGAAGTCCGACTCTCTCTTGTTTCTCAAAAATATGTCTCAATTTCTAAAGCGTCCTGATAGTCGTGCTGAACTTCTTAAGTCTAATTCTATGTCTAGTAGTTCTTCCTCTTTAAATTCTTCTCATTTTGAGTCTAAAGAGTTTGTTGATAAGGTTTCCTCTATCCATGAGATTTCTTATCTTCCACAAAATCAAAAAATCCAAGAGACAGATCTTCCGATGGTTAATCCATATCATATCTTTGGAAAACCGTCTTCCCGAACTTTCACTTCTAGTGTTCGTAGTTTGCTCGGATCCAAATCCTCCAAACTACCTGTAAAAGAGTTTGTCAAGTCATCCACTTTTACAAATATCACTGTTCCTTCTGGAAGAAAAGAACATATGTTTCCCTTTTATATTCCTAAAGATTTTCCCAAAATGGCGTTAGCTCAAGATTACACACATCTCCATTTTGGTACTGTACGTATTGCTGTCACTTTTCATGGTAGAAAAGGTCTTCCTGTAGTAGCCTTGATCGCTCTTGTTGATTCTCGTTTCTTAGAATATCAGCAAGCATGCCTTGGTACAGCTCAAGTTACCTTAAATGCCGGAACCGTTTTCATCACCATAATCCCAAATTTCAATATGCCTCTGACAGATCCTTTTTTGTTAGATGCTCTCAAACTTCAAGTTCAGATTACAGGTGATTCTATGGTAGAAGGTACTGCTGTAGCTACTATCCATCATCAGATGATATACCGTGTCCAAGATCATGCCTTTCATCTTTCAATACCAAATTCGATGGAATCTGAAGCTCTTTTCCTTGATGTTACCTCCCCATGTTACTTCTATTCCAAGACAGTTGTCCCGTGATGAGTTAATCAAGTTATTACCAGAAAAATGGGTCACTGCTTATGAACAACTCCATGCTCAAGAGAATCCTAGTGCTCTCTCTTCCACAGGTGTTGACTATCTCAGGCGACCTGACAAAACTGTTGAAGTAGAATTTAACATATCCCAGACAGTTCGTCAGAATCCAAGTCCGTTCACTACACCTATCATGGCATTTGGAGAAGTTCACAGATTGCCTGAAGATCTGATTCTTCAGTCTCCACCAATTCCAATTCTCTGGTTCAAAAAGGATGGTACTCCATGTTATGAAGGCAAGAATTCTAAAGGTCATATCTGGTATGATGTTTGTTCTTGTGCAAATTGTGTTTCCCGTGAAGAAAGTGATGAAGATGATAGGCCGAGTTCTCGTAAGAAAAATTCCTCTCAACAGCGTCTCAAAGAACGGTATGAGAACAATGATCCCACAGTTGGTTTGCTAGGTCATCCCTCTGGAAAATTTGATTATTATGTCACCTATGGTAGTCAAATTCTACAGCCTACACCTGAAATAACCACCTGTAAGCCTAAGCCATCCCCTTCAAAACCTTCACCTCCTCAAACACCTCATTTACCTCCATATTACCAGAAAGCCCTTAAAGCCCTCAGAAAAACAGACCCTAAGCCATCACCTAGACCATCATCCAAGTCATCATCACCAGAACCACCACTGGTTGTTGTTTCTGAAGATTTAATTGACTGTTACATGTTTGCTGAGGATAATACAGATTATGATAATCATTTCCCTCCGTTGCATGAATTTGAAAATATCTAGCAGAATGCTCGTCACCAATGAAAAATACAGAATCCCACTGAAGTTTCCCATACAGGAGAAAGGTTGCAAGTAAATGCTGCTGAGGCTGCTTTGAATTGGCAAACTGAGAATGTTATTACTCAAAATCGTGTCCTATACAAGATTGCCACTTCTCAAACCAGGATTGAGTCTTCTCAAGAAAGGGTTGAAGCCAAGATGCTTTCATTTAGCACCATGGATGCTGCTATTGCTGATCTCAAACAACGTATACAAGTTTTGCATGAGCAACTCTTATATATTGCGTCTACCGTCCATGATATTTCTCAAGCGACTATGCTTATTTCTAGCAAGCAAGCAGAAAAGAAGTCTCTAGAGAAACAGCTATCGGCTTTGCAAAAGTCTTCCATGCCTCCACTACAAACAGAAGCTCCTTCAGTTCTGTTAGATACAACCCCTTGGCAAAAACCAAACCCTTGGCAAAAACCAAACCCGCCTATGCTCATAAACCCTTGGACTTATCAGTACAATCCACCCCGGTCACAACAGTTGCAAACTGATTTCAGCTGCAAAGATTTCTGGCCTGCTGATCCAGAATCTGTTCCCAAAAGAGTGTTGCCAAAGACGTTTCATCGTTGGCCTACTCTCACTGTTGAAAGCCAAAGTACCCCATTTAGAAGTCCACCGAAATACAAGCAAAAGGCTCATGCCATTTCTTCTCCAAAACCCAAGTTACAAATTCCTTATAAGTCCCCAGGACCTCTGCGGATTTATGAACCCCAAGCAACCATTTCCAAACCCCATTTCTCCCAGCATACTATTATAGCCTCATCAACTCCTCCTTCTGATAGTTACTATATGCAAATTCCTGAAAATGAGCCCGTTAACCAAATAGGTTCTTTCTTGAAAAACCTTGCTGTCAGTAATACTCCTCATACCCTTCCTGGAACACCTACCAATGAAGAATTATTCTCTGCTTTTGAGAATATCTTTTCATCCCAGACAGTTCCCCCAAACCAAAGAAAAACAGAACCCCAGTCTTCAAACACACAGGCACAACCTACCCCTCCTTCCAACCCTGAAGAAACTTTTGAGGATCCTATGGTTGAAGATCCGCCTGATGAAGAAGTTCAAGAAGTCTCTGTCAAAGCTCATAATCGAATGCCTTTCCCAAATCATGAAACTCACCAGGTGTTTACCTTTGAAAACACTCCTCCAGACAAATGGCGTGAATTAATGATTTCTTGGAATGCTTGGCTCCATTTAGACCGACAATATTATAAGCTTCCTACAGTCTTACTCAGGTTTATTGCAAGAATGGAAGGTCGATTACGAGAATGGTATGAAAGTCTAGGTGAATACAGACAGATCCAGTTACAGCAGAGTCCAACTATTGATGCTTTTATGGCATTAATCTTCCCACAGTTCCTTGGACATATTGGTAGATCAAGTGATATAGCTCGTGAAGAGTTTGTTCAGATGAAATGCTGCTCCCTCAAGAAGAAAGATCTCCAGCGTCACTATAATCGAATGTCTCAGAGATATTTTCTTATCGGCGGCGTTGATGATGATAATATTCGCCAAATCTTCCTCAATTCTTTCCCAGAAACTCTAGTCACTGAAGTCAACAAGTTACTGAAAATCCAGAAGCTCAATATCCATGATGTTACCATTGCTCAAGTTTATGACTACATTAATGATGCAGTTGATAGTTTGTGCAATCAAAAGAAATTCTTCGATGACATTGAGAAAGCAGGAAAGATGTTGAAAGAATCGTGCAATAAAGACAATCTCCAGATCAAGTGCAAGCATACGTCCTCTTCATGTGATTGCAAGAACAAAAAGAAGCGCCATTTCAAGAAAAGATCAAAACAATCTTCTCAGCAGAACCCGGCTAAAGTATCTGCTAAGCCTTTCAAAATAAAGAATAAATGGAAGTACGTAAAGCGCAAACCTTTTCGTGGCAAGAAAACAGATAGATGTTTTATCTGCCACAAATCTGGTCATTTTGCAAAGAATTGCCCAAAGACATCCAAGAAAGCTCAGTTTATGGGATGTATCCAGAAGTTAGATCCGACAATTGCTGATTCAGATCTAGAATCCTTGCTATCCCTAGATATCTGCCAACACAATCATGTCTGTTTCCTATACAGATTCAGAACAAGCTACAGATGATGAATCTCTCTCCAGTGACTATGATGAAGAAACTCCTCTTCTTTATAGTTTTGAAGAAATCCAAGATAGCATGGCCATTGCTCCAGCAATTCCCTCTCCTAATGGCAAGATTAAGATTCTTTTGGACAAGTATGAGACTCCGATTCCAATCGTTGCTTATTTTGATACAGGTGCCCAAAGAACGTTGCTCAAAACTCATTTTCTTCCTCACAAGTTTTGGTTACCTTGTTCGGTTCTCTTCAGAGCTGCAAATGGTTCAATCTTCAAAGTCACCAAGATAAGCAAAACTGTTACCCTTTAGTTTTTCCCAGGTCTATCAATTATTCACCAAATCTTTGGTAGTGATGAAATAGATAGAGATTTATTCCTTGGTTTCGATGTTCTTGGAAAACTGAATCAAATTGTCTGGTCATTTGACGGTCTACGGTTTAAGAATTATTTCCTACCATGGCTACCATCTCTAACGGTATTTCAGGCAAATCCTCTTTACCTTCCTGATCCGATTGATGAATCTTTGTTTTCCACTCAAGTGGCTCCAATACCTTCGTCTTTTAAACAAATCAGAACTCAGATTATTCTCTGCTCTTGTGCTGAATCTCATACAGAGTTTTTAGCCAAATGTCAAAATCCTCTTTGGAAGAATCCTAAATTCTTCATCTCTCTTCCGTTCAAAAAGAATGAAGACATAAATCCCATAAAAGCCACTCATTCAGGAATGAATCCAGAACACTTTGCCCTTGCCCTTAAAGAAGTCTATACCTTACTCCATCAAGGTCTTATTGAAGACACTACTTCCCCATGGGCTTGTGAAGCATTTTATGTGAACAAAAGGTTTGAACAAATTAGAGGAAAGCTTCGTCTAGTAATAAATTACCAACCACTTAATCACTTCCTTGCTAGTGATAAGTTCCCACTTCTTCAGAAGCACTCCCTTTTTGGTCAACTCATCAATGCTCACGTATTCTCCAAGTTTGATCTTAAAGCTGGTTTTTGGCAAATAGGAGTTAATCCCCAAGACAGAGAGAAGACTGCATTTTGCATACCAGATCACCATTTCCAATGGACTGTCATGCCCTTTGGATTGAAAAATGCTCCTATTGTATTTCAGAAAGCTATGGTTAAAATCTTCGAACCATTATTACCTCATGCTTTGATCTACATTGATGATATTCTACTCTTCTCCCCTTATGAAGATTCTCATGAAAAACTCCTCCATTAGTTTGCTCAAATCATTTTAGATCATGGCGTAATGCTCTCAGAAAAGAAAATGGTTATTGGTGTGAAAGAAATTGATTTCCTTGGAATGAAAATTGTCAATAGTACAATACAGCTCCAGCCACACATTGCCAAAGATCTCCTCAGATTTCCTGATAGATTGCAGAGTGTCCTAGAGGTTCAACAATTTTTAGGACTTGTGAATTACATGGCTCCATTTATCCCACAGGTTACAAGGTTTACATCCGCTCTGTCTGCAATGCTGAAAAAGGAACCACCTCTTTGGTCTGATGTTCAAACTTCAAGTGTCCAACAACTTAAGAAGCTTACACAAAATTTGCCACCTCTTCAGATCCCTTCTGATGGCAAACGCATTCTTCAAACAGATGCAAGTGATAAGTTTTGGGCTGCAATCCTCCTTGAAGAAATCAATGGAAAAAGACAAGTTCGTGGATACAAAAGTGGTTAGTTTAAAGCCGAAGAAATTCATTATCATTCGACATTCAAAAAAATTCTGGCTGTCAAGCGTGGTATAGAGAAGTTCTAATTCCATCTTGTTGGTCATCATTTTCTAGTAGAAATGGATATGAAAGCCTTTCCCAAAATGATTAATTTCAACAAAAAAGTGATACCAAATGCTCAGCTTCTCAGATGGTCTCAATGGTTTGCTCAATGGTCATACACTGTTGTGAATCTCCCTGGAAAAAACAATGTCATTGCTGACTTCTTCTCCAGACCTCCACAACCACCATTATCCAACCCTTTATCCCACATCGGTCATGTGATCCCAGTTATCCAGAATTTTCCCCTATTTAACCCCACTCAGCAAATTCCTCAAGTCATCCCTTCTATCTGCCCTCTTACCTACCTTGGTATTAAGAAAGTTTTACCTGTTTTCCCAAAAAGATATATTCCAACCAGGATGAATTCCAACCAAGCCTCTTCATCCACATCAGTTCCCGTCCTCATCAGATATTCTCACCCTCTAAACAACATGCCTATCCTTGATGCATGTTCTATCCTTCCAGCAGATTTTAATGAGAAAATTGGAGACCACACCATTTCCCAGAGAAACAAAGATATGATTTTCAAATATCTTTCTCTCACAATTGCCAAGTATGTAATAGTTTTCCGTGGTTTAAAGATGCATCCGAACTACCCATAATGTTCCCTTCTCTATATCCACAGGTTATCCAGACTTCTAAAGCAAGCTCTTGTGTTACTTTGGTATCTCACTAAAGCATACACAATCCCTTTCATTTTTGATGCACCGGTCCTTTTAAACTATATCAGGTTTGCTGAACAAGATATCCTTCCACGAAGCGCAAATTATGACATCGGTCATCCAGGTTCAAAAAATCTGTTAAAGTTTCTACTGTGGTTCAAGCCAGTTGCTAAATGGAAGATTGATCTCCACACTCATTACCATCGTTATGTGTTAATCACATTTCATGGTCCTCAAAGAAGAACAACAGTTTTCTTAGATCCAGACCCTCCATCAGTAGTAATTCAACATTGGTATACCTACAATCTCACCAAGGTTGCCCGTGAACCATATAATTTGGATTATGTATATTTTCTGAATTATATCTGTCAGTTAAATAATGTTGATATTACAAAGATCCCAGAAGAAATCAAGTATGGTCTAGATCCTTGGTATGATACTCAAGATTGGCAAAGCAATGAACTTGTTGGTCATTTGTTTAATTACTCTGAAGATCATTTTTGGAGTACTGGTTCTCAAAGCTCAGACACAGACATGTTCGTAGGCCAAGAAGACACTAGTGATGATGATGATCCTGTTCATAATGATCATTATGATAATCACTAGGACCCAAACTCAGAAAATGATACTAACTAATTTGTCCCTGTCTCTCCGTCGACAGAAACGCCAAGCACGCTTATCCAGAGATTCCCTCTGCCCCCGCTTTATCAGTTGATGTAATATAAAGTAAAGTAGCTTTAGCTTTATCTTTATTAAAGTATCTTTAGCTTTTTGACTTTGTGCAAAAGTTGATTCCTTTGCTTTCGGCGATGTAATTATTGTGTGCAAGTTGGCCAGCTGTTAGGCCTTGCTTTCTAGCTTTTCTCCTATAAATATGGAGTTCCTTGTATTGTTTAGATAGGAGGTTCAGGAGTGTGTAAGGCGTCTAGAGTTTGAGTTGTAGTCAGGTTGATAAGCTGTATGCTTATTGTAATTTCCCTCTTCTCAGATATGAAAGATGCTTGCTTGATATAAATCTCTCTTGTGTTAAGATCCTTGTGTTAAGTTTTATTTGTGTAATTGTTTTGATGTTCTGCTGTTAAGTATATTGGTGCAAGATTACCCATAGTAATTTGCATATCGTCCCTTATTGGTATCCCCCATGATCGATCATGAACCATTCTGGAACTCCTCAGGATGACCATGATCGATCATGGACTTCCATGATCGATCATGAAAGTCACTGTAGCAGCAAATGACTTTCTGAGCCCAAAACGGACCTCAAAATGGCTGAATCTTGACTCGGCCCAAAAATGAAAGTTGTAGAGGGCAAAGAAATGAAGATTTGGCCAAAAAAGGAGAGTCATTTGGATATCGGATGAAAAAGTCAAAACACGCGATTATTACTTTGGTTTCGATCCGAACCACTCGAATGACTAAACGAACACTCACATGAGTGGAAGGAGGATAATATGACCAATACGGAGTTATAGAACATTACGAGGCTCTCCGAATCAAGATTTCACCACCCGAGGTGAAATGAGTGGACGAACGAAGGCAACTATGAGAAAACGAAATAACGGGGTGTTACATCAACTTTCGTCACTTTCTCTCTCTAAGCTCTCTAATGGAGGTGGTGAAAAATGAGGAAGAAAATGAAGAATGTATGTATACATATCTGCTCTTCCAATTCGCGGGTACTGTTCACGCGCACCATTTTTTTGGGGACTTGCAACACTGATCTTTGGATGCCCATAACTTCTCGTTAGGAAGTCCGATTGAGGTGATCTTTATGTCCATGAAAAGCTTATTCAGAGCTCTACAACTTCCTAGAAGGAAATGTCCCCAAATTTTGGAAAGATAATTCTTAGAGATTCGACAAAGTCAGCTCGTTAATGTTACCGAATGAACAACTGATAACGATTTGCCTATTTTGCGCTCAGTTTCGACCTAATAGGAGTCTGAATTTATCTTCGGCCAAAACACAACTATTGTAAATTGCCTAAAAATCTAGACCCCTTTTGCGAGCAGAAACTCAATCTGACGAGGAACGAATAAGTTACGCTTCCTCCAAGTTATCCCAAAATTTTGAAGTCAAGTAAATTGCAAATTTGCAATTTACATCCCAATTTTAACTCGAACCACCCGAATGACTTACGACTATTCTAACAAGCTTAAATACACTAGTATGACTTATTAAAACTCTCCAAACCCTATCGCTCCTTTCAAAACATTATATCACTATCCGGGGCTCGGAATCGCCTTAATCGCAATATTAAATGTGATGAGCATAAAGTTTAAGAACGGGGTGTTACATTTTACTTGTGTATACACTAGAATACAAATATATATATATATCAAACGTACTTTTATCATATAGGTTATGTCCCCTAAGGACAACTCATAACTCGCGTAACCTCCAAGGCTATACGCTATAAGTAATAGCCAAATCTCTATCTGGTACGAACGGTGTGGCTAACTGATATACGAAACTAAGCAAAATCTCAATAATATATATAGGTATTTCTATAATTAGGGTATCTCCGAATAAATAAGTATATATATACACACATATATGTACTAGAAAATGTGTAGTGGTATCGTTGTTATACTTGGACCATGTTAGCCAAGTCCGTCAATTAATAGCTTTAATAAGACACTAGGAATTTGGGAGGCGGAATAAGTTTGCAGTAAATTTGGCATCAAGCTGAGCATAACACAATTTTTGTAGTGTAGAAGTTCCATATAACCTCCCCGTAAGGTTTAATTACTTTGTTCATAGAAAATAGGCATATACCATTGCCCGACGTGCTTACGGACTAGCTAGGTAAGTAGGAAAGTTCATAAAATATGGCCCATTAGCTCAAACACAACAATGATACCACAAATATATATAACCTTGTCCCATAAATATATTTAAATCAAAGCATAGCATAGCATCATATGTATGCGTATCCTAGCGTATGGCTTGCAATCGTACTCGTAAGTGAGAGTTTTGTACCAATCTTCTCAAAATCAACGTAAGAATGAGGGGTTTGTGTATAATCAATAATTTATAATCATAATATATGCAAATCAAACCAAAAATCAAGACAAATCAGCTCCAAACTCCATAGACGTGCACTTGTAGGAAATTTATACAAAACACCCAATTTTGCTTTGATTTGGGTTTAATAACTTGTAATAGTTTGAACATAATTTGAAAAACTAGTGTTCCCACCTATATAGGGTTAACCCCTCGAAGAATCAAAAACGAGCGGAACCAGATCGAGCGAATCCCAAGCTTTCTCCTTCTTTGGCCATTAAAGATGATAAAGATGATGAAGGTGATGATGAATAGTGTTTGGACTTTGTGAATAATGATGGAGCTCGGTCATGATCTCGGATCATCTGCAAAAACCCCTAAAATCTCCAGCCCTTTCTCTCTCTAGGAGCTCTCCGGAGGTGGTCATGAAATAAGGAAGGAATGGAGAAACACGTATATATATATACATAACTTGCAGCGTTGAACTTTGAACATTCATAACTTCTCGTTTGGAAGTTCGAATGAGGAGATCTTTATGTCCACGGAAAGCTTATTCAAAGCTCTACAACTTCTTATAAGGAAGCTTTTCCAAATTTTCGAAGGATTATTCCCAAAAATGCGTCGAAGTCAGCACGTTAATGTTACCGAATGAACAACTATTAGCGATTGACCTATTTCGCACTCAATTTTGACAAAGTAGGAGCCTGAATTGGCTTTCGGCCAAAACATAAAAGTTGTAGATTGCCTAAAAATCTAGACCCTTTTGTGAATTGTGAGAATCCGGACCCGCGACCCGAGAAGAGAGTCCTCATTCTCGATTTTTCTTTGAAAACGTGTTTTATAGAGTCGCCAGTTTGTTTTTCTAGAAAACAAACAAAAGATCGTACGAAGGATAATTTGAAAACAAACTATCTTTCATACGTTTAAAACCAGAGTTTAAAATATACTTTGCTAGGGTTCGGGAACTACGTTACGAATTGGGAAGGTGTTAGGCACCCAATTCGCCCTTTCGGTCTCTTAATGGATTATGTATCTAATTCCTATTTTAGATATCTTGCAAGTAGTTTGAATAGTTTTCAGAATAGTCCTTTTCGGATAAATTTAGTTTAAAACAATATTTTGAAATCAGACTCGAGCTTTACGAGCGCCTACGTATTCATTCGTAGAATGAAATCAGAGTCTCGTAGTTCCATTTGTTTGGAAACTGTTTTTGTATTTTTGTTTATTTTGAAAAAATGTCAAAACGGATTTTAGATTTCTTGTAAAGCGTAGAATGGACTAGTTTAGAAAACAGTGAACTTCTTTGCAAGTTATCCAATTTCCTGTATTAAAACTAGTATTTAAATGCAGTATTAAAATTAGCAGAGTGGCAGAAAGACGTACCTGATGCGCCTGAAGAAGAAATAAGATCCTTGCCTGATTGCCTTGCTTGTTTCCTTCTCTCTCTAGAACTTTCTCTCTCTAAAGCTTTTTCTCACTAACTTTCTCTCACTAGCCTTCTCTCTCACTAACTTTTCTCTCACTAGAAATTCTCTAAAAGAAGACTCTCTAATGATTTTGACAGACCTTCGCCTTACTAAAAACACTAATGAGTGTTGATGCCCCAAATGGGATCCCAAGGGTCCTATTTATAGCAAAAATTCTGCCAAAAACGCTCCAAAGGAGGCCAACCGCAGGGGGTAGCCGCAGGGGGTGCGGCTAGGGCGTGCGGTTGAGGGTAGCCGCAGGGTGTGCGGCTAGGAGCCAACCGTACGGCTAGTGTCATGCGGCTGGGGGCTGCGGTTGGCTCACAAAAGTGCACGGGAACACTTGGAAAAAAAACTTGATTTTCTAACGGGACGCTACCCTGCACCTCGCGACCTGACCGGGCAGGTCGATCTCCGTCCTAGTAAGCGAAGAGGCAGCAAAGGTTATATCAGACTCCCCACGCGTCCGGAATTGGAGTCTTTCCTAACGGTCTTCTATATGTATGATGACTCAACACTTGATGTAAGATGCTTGTTTTAAGAAAAACAGTGTTCGCACGAGAGTCGTGGATTGGGGTGTTCACAGACCCTCTCGTCCCGGGATTCTTGCCCGCAAGAATTTAGGGACGATAAAAAAGACAACGATTCACGACTCTCGGGTGAATCTCAATGCGGTGATAATTAAATCAGAATGTACCCTTTCTGGCATATGGATCTCGTTGTGTTCTAGGCGATGCAATCCACAACCGCCCATTTCCTTTCGGTTAGGCAACATGATGTATCAATCTTTTCTCCCGTCTACCCTCAGCGGTGCGCTTCCCTCAGTGGCATACCACCCTCAGTGTACAGGACTTCACGTGAGGAGTTTTGGCATTTTATTGAGTCCAAATGATCGTAACGGAAAAGTGCTTAAAAGGTTTCCCAATCCTAAGAAAAAATGAAAGAAAGAATGCTTTGGGTTTCGTGATATATCCCTTCGTGGGGATCTGGAGTTTAAGAAGAAATCAATATTTTTGAGAAATTTGAAAACTCCCATCGTGGGGAGTGTGGGGATAAAGTTATTCCCTTCGTGGGGAATGCACGGTAAAGGTTATTTCCCTTCGTGGGGAAAGGGGATCGGAAAAAATTCCCATCGTGGGGAATGCGAAGAATTCCTAACTTTGAGGAATTCGAAAAAAATTCCCTTCTTGGGGAACAAGCGGTGTCGTTATTTCCCTTCATGGGAAAATGGGTTTCGGAAAAATTCCCATCGTGGGGAATGCGAAGAATTCCTAACTCTGAGGAATCTAAAAAAATTCCCTTCGTGGGGAACACGTGGAGTCGTTATTTCCCTTCGTGGGGAAAGGGGTTTCGGAAAAATTCCCATCATGGGGAATGCGAAGAATTCCTAACTCTGAGGAATTCGGAAAAAATTCACTAATACTTGTTTCATTTCCATGGCTCTGTTACTCAGACACTGCTTTATTGTTTATCAAAAAATAATATGCTAGAGAGAACTGCTTCGCAAGTTGGAGTGCCTTTCTTTCTACCCTCAGTTTTGACCTTTGGCGTTATTGGAAATCAGACTTTTGAATCAACTTTTCCTAGAATTTTCGGACCGCTGTGCATGGACCTTTGGGATCTGACATTTCTCTACCCTCAGTTTTTCTCTCTTCGGTCATGGGAATAGAATTTCTCTTCGATTTCTCAATCATCCTCAAGCTACACTCTGATTTCTTCTACAGAGAAGATGCTAGTCCTGTATCGTTTTTTGTTTTTCGATACCCTTATTGCTCCCTCTTTTGATTATCTGGCCTTCTTATTTTGGGCTTTCGGACTTTCTTTGCCTTTTTTCTTTCTTGGCTTTTTCCAAAACAGGAGCCTTACTCACCTAAGATGTAGCCCTCAGCCTTTTGGCACAGCTGTCACCCTTAGTGTGGCTCTCCCTGTCGATTTTTTTCCTTTTTGTTTTTTTCTCACTTTTTCCTCTCTTGGACCAACGGGATTTTACCCTTTTCTACTCTTTCAATTTTTTCTGGTACCCGATTCCTCTTTTACACCTTCCCTATTTATCAATCAGATTTGAGCCTTCCGGACAATAGATCCATCCTTTTGAATTTCGGTTCCTCCACAAACTTTGGGCTTTGATCAATCATCTCGTGCGTGTGTGTGAGTCTTGGTCCTTTTGTGTTGGAAAAAAGTTGATTCGTAATTTGTCTGTTCCACCACCTCTCTTTTTCTCTTCCTTTTTTTTTGTCAAACTGGTCAAAAATGAGGGTAGCCGCAGGGTTTGACCCCCCAGCCGTACGGCTGGCAGCCAACCGTACGGTTGGGGCCTAGCCATACGGTTGGCTAGCCTGTGGCTAGCTCCTATTTTCTATAAATAGTGGCTTGATTTGAAACCTTCTCATCACTTCTCTCTTTAGCATACAAATACCCAATTTTCAAAAAGCGTGAGCGAGTGTCTTATACAAAGTGAGCGATGGCGTTTGCGAGGCTACTATCGATCTTCGTATGTATGATGATCGGGGGCCCACCGGAGGCAGGGAGGTGCCGGAGCTACTCCCAGGGGACGAGGTGGAGTCCATTACAGCGATGATGGACGGGCGACTAGTATGCGCGAGACACCATGATGACTAGGAGGGGGTGGCCTGGGAGGGTCCACTGGGTGCAGACGGGTCGCTACAGCGAGCGATGTATCGTGACGTGCCCTTGATCTCGCCAGGAGAGGGACGGGAGTGGCTACTGATGGAGCCTGTGGCCCACGAGATCCGCCGTCGTACTCGGGTATACTCCAATTTTTATGCTAAATGATTTTCAAGAAAAATGTAATGCCATGATATGCATGAAATGTGATAAATTTAATAATTACTTGCCATAATAAACATACTTAACATAACTTATTGTTTTTCAAAACATGTATTTATCCAGTATTAATTTAAAATAGTGGGTTCTACATTTTAGTAAACATGTGATGTGACAGAGGAGTGGACGTTGCCGCGGTATCACACGTGCTGCTCCCGAGCTTCGAGATCAGCTGCCCCCGTTGGTGAGGGCTTACTTGAGCGCGACCCCATTCGGGCGATTCATCGAGGTGCTTCCTGGCGGAGAGTTCCAGCGATCGGTGAGTCTGCCGACGGTATTGGGAGAGAGATGGTGGGACACGACGCACACTTTCCATTGGAGTTGGGGAGAGATGACGTTGACCCCAGAGGACGTGTTTGTGCTGACGGGACTGCCATTTGGAGGGGAGGCTTTGGCACCCAACCCCTGGTTACGAGTCACACTAGATGTGATGGGGGAAGCACTAGGTTGGAGGCCGAGCCGGATTGTGGCAGATGGGATACCCCACACGGCGATGGTACAGCACATCGAGGCGGAGAGCGAGAGGTTTGGGGATGGACCGATGACACGGCAGGAGGTCCGGCAGTTATCACAGTGTTTTCTACTGCTGATGATACACGACTTCTTCTACGCACGGGGTGGCGACAACCTACGGTTGTGGTGGCTGCCTTACTTGCGATTCTTCGACCAGTTGTACATATTTGCCTGGGGAGGATACGTGCTGGCGGTGCTGTACGAGTCGATGGACTTGGTGTGCCGTCATATGGAGCTCAACCACAGCGGGCTGGTCACACTTTGGGAGGTAATTACTTAAATTAAATCTCAATTTTTCTTTTTGAAAAACATGTGATTGTTGAATAAAAACTGATGGTTAAAAATTGTGATAATTTGCGACAGATGTGGTTTATTGCGCATACCCATCAGGGTATCGATCAAATCCATCTGCACCCGACTTTCGCCGATGAGTTCCCGCTCTTCAGACGGTATTATAGCGGGAACATAGTTGGGGTGTATCGTTATCTGACCCCGGACGTCAGTGCAGGCGACGTCTTAGGTCTTCAGCTAAATCAGGTATGAATTAAAATAAAATTTAAATTATTTTTGAAAAAGACAGTTGAGTTATTTATAGTGTATGTTCAACATGGCAGGTTCAGTGGAGCCCATGGCCTGCATACGTGACACAGCAGTGGGGGTGCGCGAATGCGTTGGCGGCTGCTCTTTCGAGGCGGCTATTTGTCCACGAGTATGGTGCGGCATTCTACCTGGGAGAGCACGTAGTGCGGCAGCACACTCCCGGGTTGGGTTTCAGGGTTTCGGCTTGGCCTCCAGCGGCGATGAGGCGGCCGGGCATGCTATCGGCAGAGGAGCGGGCTTTATTCTTGGGAGGCGTCCCGATGGAGGGCTTGCTGGTGGAGGGAGAGTACGGGACGTTCGCGCACCGTTACCTGATGAGAGAGATGAAGGGGGTGCGAGGCAGGGTGAAATACGCGAGGTACGCTGCTATCAGGGGAGATCCGATGTTCATCCGGGGGCAGCTATACATCTCACAGTGGGTCCCACATCAGGCTGCTCCTGCACCGAACCGGAGGGCCAAGGGGATTGCGGATTCGAACGACGATGATCCACATGAAGAGAGGGACGCGGAGCCACAGCAGGTGGAGGAGGATGACGAAGGAGGGTCGGAGGAGGTGCCTTTGGGAGGAGGCAACGGTGGGGCACCACCAGTTGGTCCAGGCGGAGTTGTCGGTGAGGAGCCGACTGCTGCGGCCTCGCCTGGATGAGGCAGGGCGACAAGGGGTGGGAGGAGTCCTATCGAAGGGCGTAGTCCGGTATTGAGACCGCCCATTCCACCAGCCATGGTGGGAAGGACGCCTCAGTTGTCATCGGAGGACATTAGGTAGATGCTGGAGTCGACGCAGACACCCGAGGGACGCGGGTCGGTGTCGGGGTCGTCGCCCGTATACAGGTCTGGAGATATGGATTGGGCTCAGCATGTGTCGTTCTCGCCGTTGCTGTGCACGCCTGTCGGGTCACCAGGTGCCGGGTCGGTGGGACTGAGGCCGTACTCTCTGTCGACCCCATCATCAGGAGCTGCTCGCGGTATTGTCTTCCGGGAGTTAGGAGAGAGGGAGGTACAGTTAGGAGTGGAGGCGGGTATAGGCCAGGCTCCGGTAGGTGAGGGTGGCGACAAGGGGAAAGGGAAAGCGGTGGCGCCCGAGTCAGAGAGGGGAGAGGATACCGGGGAGGACATTCCCCCGGTGGGTGGAGTTGGTGGGGCTAGTCCATCGCAACCTCCTGCAGGTGGGGCGTCGACGTCCTACACGATCTCGGATTACCCCCGGGATATCCCTTACTTGGATCTCGAGTTACCGAAGTGATACCAGATCCCTGATGTGCCTATGGACGATGAGCGGATGGGAGCCCTAGCACACGTCTCGGACGAAGAGGTATGTGCTCTTTAAATGTTAAATACATGTGTTATTATGAATGATAACCGATAATCTGATTTTGGCAGTTGGGCTTATTCCTGCTTCGCGAGGTGGCTGAGTTACTGGGCTTATTCCTGCTTCGCGAGGTGGCTGAGTTACTGAGGAGCTACTTCAACATGTACGGATTGATGACGTTTGCGGCTCCCTTCCCGACGGAGTACATGGGGCGGTATAGCCGACGCTTGGCGGGAGATACGACAGCTACCTACCATCCTTCTTGCTCGCGGTCTCGATTGGCGGCGCCGTCTCAGTCAGTCCAGCAGTCGAGGCGCACTTCCCGGCTTGCTCCTTCTCCTCACGACGAGGGTCGTACAGTTTCGGAGAGTCCAGCGGAGGGTGCGGGAGAGACAGAAGCGAAGCGACAGCGCACGATGGATCCTCCCCCTTCTCCTCAGCGCTGATGGTTTTAACGATGGTTCGATGCTTTGTTAAATTTTATTTAGAAAAAAACATTTTAATTTTAAGTTGTTAATTTAGTTATGTTTTGGCTTTAGTAAAGACTTTGTTAATTTAGTAGTTAATTTAAATGTGTTTATTTTTTTAGGAAAAATGTTGGTTTATTAGTGTAGTTGGTTTAATTTATGAAAAAAATATTTGTGCTTTTTAGAGAAAACATGTTTGTGATGTTATGTGAATGTTAGAAAATTATTGTAATTGTGGTTGGAAAAAATGGTTACATAACACATGTTGGCAAAAATCATTATGAGCTTGATTAAAACAAAATGATTAATTGTATATATTAGCGAACATATCATGTATGCGAAAGAAATCGTTAAGAGTGGCTAAATTTAATTACAAAAATGGTCAAGTACGCGTGTTGGCAAGTGATTATTAAATTTATATGCATGCAATGCTGGATCGTTCTTCCTGAATAAAGTCTGGCAACATTCATACCATGATGTATCGTGAAGAAAATTTTGAAAAACAAAGATTTTTGACCAAGGGGAAGAGCCAGCCGCACGCCCCACCCGCAAGGGGCAACCGTACGGTTGGCAGCCAGCTGTGCAGTTGGTGCCCAACCGTGCGGTTGGCCTATGCATTATTGCTATAAATAAAGCGCGAATTTGTCCTTTTTTCCTCATTGAGTTCACTATTCATCCAATCTTTCTAGCCTAAAATAGCTCTTCTTTTTCTATCATCATGTTTACTTTTCGCACCCACGCTTTTTTTTCTCTTTTGTCCGATTTTGTGTCCTTAGCCGAGGCTGATTGTGGCCTCAACTGGGGTGATCTGAACCATCTCCACCGCTGGTGTTCTCATGACATCAATTTTTCTTTCTTACTTGGTTTGACTGAGTTTTGGGATCCTGAGGATCACTGCTTCCGTATTGGGTTAGATGAGCTATGCCCGACGATCGAGGAGTTCACTCTACTGATGCGCCAGGAGGTTTCTTGGCCGTTGGCATCTCTGCGAGATTCTAGGAGCCCTCGGGTTATGCTAGCGGACTTTCTGGGTTTACGGGAGAGTGAGTGCCGGCCCATGATTGTAAACGGACGGTTTCACTTACGTCGCCTGGCTGATTTTTTCATGCATCATGGCGATGATCCGGCTTACTATTCAGGTCGGACTGCTGCTTGTATGATTTTTACCTTTTCTCAGATGCTTTTAGTTACTGATGATGCTATCATGGTTGACCCCTTGATTATTCGGGTTGTATCTGAGGCTAGACGCGGCCATTTGGTGACTCCCATCTTACTGGCGGAGACACTGAATGGTCTAGATACCGTGGTTCAGTCTCGACTTAGTCACTTTCGAGGTAGCCCCTATCTGCTGTATATGTGGGTTACTGAGAGGTTTCGGTATCTGGGGACTGGACTTCCCTGGGATTCTCGGCACTTCTTTTTTCGCCCCGACTATGCCCTGATCCATCGTTTGTCATCCTTTGACTGGGCTGTCCGTTTTTCTGAGTCTTCTTCGTCGATTCGTTGGGACATCCCATGGTCGCACATGAGGACTATGATCGTCAGTATGGGTGGGCAGAACTTCCTTCGGTTTTGTGGTTTACGAGAGACATCGTTCTACATACCCAGTCGGTTGACTAGACAGTTTGGTCTTCCTCTGAGTGTACCCCTCCCACTGAGGGATTTTTCTTCGGTTGCTCTGCCTATTACCCCGAGGTTGGAGACGACCCTACGAGGTCTTTGGTCTACCCATTTTGTTCGACGATTCCATGGAGGAGAGCTTGGTATTACCCAGGTGACCCGTTCTGACGTTGTGTTACATATTTGGCGTCGGGTTCGTCAGACCATTAAGCACAAGCCTATGATGATGATGTGGTTTCGGTTTGCGGACTCACATGTGACGGAGGAGACAGTACTTGCTTCATATCAGACCATGGATCGAGAAAGGATCTTATATTCCGCTTCTGACTGATGGTTTTGCTGGTTAGGTTAGGTTTGGTATATTGCTTCTTTATGAAAGCTTTTTGGATGTAGGTAAGTGGATCTGTTGGAAAATTATGTAGGAGCTTGATGTATGTAGGTTGTTTTTGTATGAAAGGACTTTGATTATGTATATGGAAAATCTCTTTCTGCCTCTTTTTTGCTTTCAAATGGATGAATCTTATTATAATGAATAGACCGGGCCTGATATTTTTATTCAGGTTGCCTACGTTTCCCTAGATAGTAACTTTTTTTTTGGGCTCAGGTCTCCGTAGTTCATGCATACAACTTTTATTGATAATACTTCTTCAATCGGTCGAGGTTGACTGGTAAGTTTAACTCTTGGCCATCAATGTCGGTAAGGAGAACGGCACCCCCGGATAGTATCTTAGTAACAATGTAAGGGCCTGTCCATTTTGGCGAAAATTTTCCTCGTGGGTCTCGAGCTGGTTCGCGAATCTCTTTGAGTATTAAGTCCCCAACTATAATGCCTCTTTTTCGAATTTTCTTATTAAAGGCTTTTGCAACACGCTTTTGGTACCCTTGATGTTGATAGGAAGCTTTCAATCGTTTTTCGTCAATCATTGCCAATTCTTCATACCGAGCCTTTATCCAATCACTTTCGGTGACTTGATTTTCCAAGACAAACCGTAAAGAGGGTATTTCTATTTCCACTGGCAGAACCGCTTCCATTCCGTATGTGAGGGAGAAAGGTGTTGACCCCGTAGAGACTTTTTCAGTAGTTCGATACCCCCAAAGTGCATATGGGAGTTTTTCGGGCCAATCTCTGTCGGATTTTACCATCTTACTAATGATATTGTTTAAATTCTTATTGGCAGCCTCAACAGCCCCATTAGTTTGCAGACGGTACGAGGAGGACTTGTGACGTTTGATTCCATATTCTTTCATGAGCTCATTAGCTTCACCCTCAAAATGTGTCCCATTATCGGATATTATCTCATGAGGTACCCCATATCTGCATATAATGTTGTGTCGGATGAATCGAGCTACTTTCTTGGCATTTAAACCTTTGTAGGATTCGGCTTCAACCCATTTGGTGAAGTAGTCGATAGCGACCAGAATGTATTCATGCCCATTGCTTCCTTTTGGCGAAATCTTACCAATTATGTCGATACCCCAGATGGAAAACGGCCAAGGAGATGTCATGGGATACAATTCTTTCGGTGGGAGCTTTTGTGCTTTGGCGTATATTTGGCATTGATGACACCCTTTGACATATTCAAAACAATCTTTCTGCATTGTTAACCAATAATACCCTTGATGAACTATCTTTCGTGCCAATGTGTGACCGCTCATATGTGGACTGCACTCTCCATTGTGGATTTGTTCCATTATTGCTCGGGATTGTTCCTCGTCGAGGCATTGAAGATGTATGCCATCGTCATTTCTTCGGTATAATTTCTCCGCACAAATGATAAATCGTGATGCAAGTCGGCGAAGCGTGACCCGAGTGGTTTTATCCGTATTTGGTGGGTATTCATTGTGCTTGAGTAATTGCCAGATATCATAATACCGAACACTTTTGTCAACCCTGCTTCCACTTTCAGCATCGAGTGATAGGCAAAATATTGGATTTGCCCGTTTCTGAATTTGGATCTGGATCTCTTCTTTCTCTCCCGGAATTTCGACCATCGAGGCCAGAGTAGCCAATGCATCGGCAAAATTGTTTTGCATTCTTGGGATATAGAAGAATTCAATACAATCAAATTTCTCGGCGGTCTCTTCGAGTTGGGCTAAAAAGGGCACAAGTTTTTCCTCTCTGATCTTCCACTTTTTCAAAATCTGATGAATAATGAGGGCGGAGTCCCCAAATACCTGGATCTTACGAACCCCTTTCTGCAAAGCGATTTCTAACCCGACAATACATGCCTCGTATTCTGCTATGTTGTTAGTACAGGGAAATTCCAAACGAAAAGACATAGGGGCGTGTGTCTAGTCCGGTGAAATTAATAGGACCCCGATTCCATTTCCATTTCGATTGCAAGCACCATCGAAGTACATTTTCCATTCCTCATCTTTTGTAATTTCCATGATACCCTCATCAGGAAATTCAAATTCTTCTAACTCGGTATCGATGATGGGGTTTCCAGCCAGGTGATCCGCTATGACTTGCCCTTTAACAGCTTTTTGGGTTATGTATGAGATATCGAATTCCGATAGCAAAAACACCCATTTAGCCATTCTGTTAGTCAATGCTGGTTTCTCGAACAAGTATCGCAAGGGATCCAGTCGTGAAATCAAGATTACAGAGAAAACCAACATGTAATGCCGCAGCTTTTGGGTGACCCAAACCAAGGAAGCACATGATTTCTCTAACGGTGTGTAATTTCGTTCCCCCGGAGAGAGCTTTTTGCTGAGATAATATATTGCTTGTTCGGTTCTTGATTTCAACAAATGTTGAGCTAACATTGCCCCCATTGATGAATTGTTGACTGACATGTACAATATTAACGGAATGCCCACTTGAGGAGGTGCTAGGACTGGTGGGTTAGACAAATATTGTTTGATCTTGTCAAACGCTTCTTGGCATTGCTCATTCCATTGTCCATCCGAGTTCTTTTGGAGTAGCTTAAAAATTGGTTCACATGTTCGAGTCAACTGTGAAATGAATCTGCTGATGAACTGTAATCTCCCGAGGAAACCTCGTATTTCCTTTTCGGTTTTAGGGACTGGCATTTCTTGAATAGCTTTAACCTTTGCTGGATCAACCTCGATTCCCTTTCTGCTAACTATATACCCCAGCATCTTGCCTTTGGTGACCCCGAATACACATTTCTGAGGGTTCAAACGCATTTGAAATTGCATAAGCCGTTCAAAAAAGACACGAAGAGTTTCCACATGACTTGCCCGGTCTAAGGATTTGATGATCATGTCGTCGACATATACTTCTACTTCCTTATGAATCATATCATGAAATAAAGTAGTTGCCGCTCGCTGATATGTAGCCCCGGCATTTTTCAACCCAAATGGCATAACAGTGTAACAATAAGTACCCCATGGTGTGATAAAGGCCGTCTTTTCCTGATGATTAGGATGCATTTTGATTTGATTATATCCGGCAAACCCATCGACGAATGATTTCAAAGCATGATTTGCAGTGTTGTCGACAATGAGATCAATATTTGGCAGTGGAAAATCATCTTTTGGACATGCAGCATTTAAATCGCGATAATCGACACAAACCCGTACTATGCCATTGGCTTTTGGTACCGGCACTACATTGGCCAACCAAGTAGGGTATTCAACGACCCGTATGAATCCGACATCCAATTGTTTTGTGACTTCTTCCTTTACCTTGAGCGACCACTCAGGTACTAGTTTTCTTAACTTTTGCTTGACAGGTTTACATTCAGGTTTAGTGTGTATTTCGTGCATTACGATGTTGGCATCTAAACCCGGTATATCAGCATATGACCAAGCGAAAACATTAACAAACTCTTTCAACAAATTTTCTAAGTCTGTTTTTTCATCATGGCTTAATTCGGCACCAATTTTTATCTCTTTGTTGTCATCCGTTGTTCCCAAATTTATTGTGACCGTGCCCCCTTCAATAGGTTGTATTCTTTGTTCATCATTCAAGTTCTCATTCATAACTTCAACATCACAAGAATCAAAGTAAGGGGAAAGATTGTCAATTTTATTGATAGAAATATCATTTGGTATAGATAGCATACATTCTAAATTTTGTACATTTCTATCAACATTCCTTTCTCTCTTTTTCTTCTTTCCTTCTTCAACGGGATGAATGAGGAGCACAGGGTCCCCGAGATAATCTTCCTCAGTTGCCATAACCTCGAACATGTTACCCATCATATCTTCTTCCTCTAGTGGCTCGACAGGTGGCCGGGTAATCTTCAACCGAGACGAAAAGGTGTGAGTAAATCCTTCACTGATATACAAGTCTTCTTCAAAGAAAATTTCTAATCCCGGTTGTCTTTTCCCCTCTTCATTTACCCATGGTTCTTGAAACCCGCAGTAAGGAAAGTCTTCACCCTCTTTCATAAACCATCCATTTAACGAACTATCGGTGGATACGGTGCTTTTCATTCGGCTAACTCTCCCATATATCCCAATCCAGCAAAAGGACTCGGTTGTTGGTATGGTTCGATCATTTGTGCAATGCCGGCCTGATATTTTCCCAAACCGATCCCTAGTAAAAATTTCATATTCCTCATCATCTTTATCACTTGCGGATTCATGGCTGACATATCGTCAGGAGGCAGATACTTCACAGTCTGGGTGGTAAGAGTTTGCACCTTTGGTTCATATGAAAATCCCCCAAGTTGGACATCTTGGCTTCCGATTCCCAATACAGGCAAGTTTCTTGGCACTATTGCTCTTTCAGGATCTCCCTTAATGATGATGATGTCCCCGTTGAAGGGTATCTTAATCTTTTGATGAAGGGAGGAAGGAAGTGCGCCCACCTCATGCAACCAAACTCGTCCCAATAACAAATTGAAGCTCAACGGGATATCGATGACTTGAAATTTGATGGTAAAAGTAGCCGGTCCCATTTTCATATCGATCATGACAGAACCCAATACCTCTCGCTTGGTATTGTCGTATGCTCGGACTGTAACCGGTGATTCTTCTAGTGTAGCCAAGTCGATACCCAAACGAATAGCGGTCTTTAAGGGGCACACGTTAATTGTGGAACCGTTATCCACAAGAACATATGGTATAGACATCCCACAGGCCACAACAGTAATATGCAGGGCTTGATTATGATCCCGGCCTAGTGGTGACAAATCTTCATCAGAGAAACCGAGCATCTGTTTTTGTACTCCTATTGAGGCGATCATTGCTGTCAATTCGCCAGGGGTGGCTTCGAGAGGGATGACTGACTCATCTAACATTTTCATCAGTGCCGTGCGGTGTGGCTTGGATGCCACCAAAAGTCCCCAGATTGAGATTTGGGCCTGTGTTTTCTTTAACTGTTCAACAACACGCCTTTTTTCGGATCTTTTGCCGGTTCCTTGGGAGCAGTGGCATCAGTAGGTTGTTTGGTACTCGGCGGTTGATAAACTCTCCAGAACGGGTCAACTGTTGGACCCACGTTGCAACTGGATCATTTGCCTTTTCATGTACTTCAACTGTAGTTGGAGGCGACTTTTCTTCGACTTGCGAGACTCTATTCCAATCAAAAGCGCTCATGTTTATTTGTGAGGAATATGCGCTTCGATGGGTGTCCCTTTTTATTGCTTTTTTTCGGCTATATCCGAGCCCTTGTCACCTCGGGTTGTCTCCAAGCTGTGAAAAGTGGGCGATCCCTTGATTCTGTTTGCCAAGCCTAAGACCGGGTATAAACTGCATTTGTTTCATCCAGCCCCTAATTTTTGGGCTAAATATCTCTTGTGACTGTGTGGTGCAAGTTTCATCAACACATAACCCCAATAGGGTTTCATTTTTGATTTCTTCGGCAGTGTTCTGGGACTTTGGGGGAGTGTATTGGATGACCGTGGGTGAAGGCTTTGAACAGCCAAATTTCAACACTTCAACATTTTCTGTATTCACGGCAGGTTTAATCGAGAATACAGGATCTGGTAAATCTGAATCCTCCTCAATAGCATTGATACGGTAATTGGGAAGGGGATTCCTTGCAACATTCGGGGCTGACGGATCAGGAATTCTTTTGCTATCGATTAGGTTTTGGATAGCATGCCGCAGGTCCATACAACTATCGGTAGTGTGCCCGAACCCTTGGTGGTATTCGCAACGCTTATTCATGTTCCAATGAGGCGGTATTTGTTGTGGTAATGGCCTCGGGTTCATGGGATGCATAATCCCAGCTTCTTTCAGTTGTTCAAAAACCTTTCCCAATGGTCTCGGTAATTGCAAAAAGTGTCTATCGCGTGAACGATTCTGATCAAATGTCCTGGGGTTGTTATTGTTTTTGTTACGATACCCCGGTGTAGGATAATCCCCAATGTTTTTCACAGAGTTTTGGCCATAGGGGTTGTTGGAATATCCTCTACCATAGGACCCATAAAATGTTACTTGATTGATGGCTGACGTTGAAGTCTTCTTGTATTGTGAGGCAGACTTCTTGATTTCAGCCTGTTTGGCTAAGTCCTCTTCAATTTCGTTGCCAACGTGGAGTAGAGCCTTAAACCTGCCAAAGAATTGATGACCCATTTGAGCCCGAATCTCGGGTTTCAAATTCTTCACGATCATTCCCAGTTGTTCTTCTTCATCTAGGCGCTCCACTATTTGGGCTGCCAATTCCCTCCATCTCGTAACAAATTCGCTAATACTCTCGTTCTCCTTTTGCTTAGCCATCTCCAGATGTTTTCTTGTAACTTTAAGCTCTTCATTAGTTTTGTACTGCGACACAAACTCTTGGATGATGGCGGACCATGATCTGACACGGTGCTTTTCTAGGTTCAAAAATCAACTCTGGGCTGGTCCAGCTAGCGTGAGATGAAAAGAATTAGCCAATTCAGCCTCCCCGACATCATAAATTCTCATTGAACGGACATATGATTTCAGGTGGAGTTCCGGTGGTGTAGTTCCTGTAAACTTTGGAATGGAAGGCATCTTAAAACCCACTGGATAATGCGCCTCAGGGTATAAATTGTAGCTTTGCAACTGGGTCAAATCATTCGAACTTTCGGCGACCTTTTGGGTAAGAGCTTTCAATTGTTCTTTAAGTTCAGATAGGTCTTTATCCCCCCGGTAAACTTCCATTGGTGAGGGGCCCTCCCCTTGGATACTCATGGGCCTCCTTATCGGTTCATAATACGGATCGTGATAAGGTTCGTGGATCGGTTGCATCTGTGGAGGGGCTTGATTGGCAGGGTCTTGTTGTAACCAATTGCCGACTGGATCATGCATGTGTCTGGGTTGGTTCAATTGTTCGAACGGTAGTGGTACCTCAGTATGAACTGAGAGTGGCGGTGGTGGTGGAGGCATAACCGGAGTTTCCCTCGGTGGTTCTGTCATGCGCCCTTTAGCCAACTCGTCCAACTTGGCACGAGTGTTTTGATTGTCACTTAATAACATGGCCATGCTTTGGTTCAAGTTCATTAACATTCGATACATATCTTCAGGATTTGGTAACGGAGCATTCATGTTTCCACTTGTACTAGCCAAGTTTGGATCAGCATTGAGGGATGGAGTGTGATGCAGTGGCTGCCCCCCAACGGTATTATTCTGAGGCATTCCCGGGTTTGGGTAAAAAGGACCGGGCGACAGATCCGCTGCATTGTTGTATTGGTTGTTCACATTTCGGTTCGGAGTATTCTGATCCATGTTTTCAGAGGAGTATGATCTGATAAGTCTCCTGGTGCTATCTCTTCCAGCCCACGCAGAGGCCAGGATGGAATGAATATCTAATGCCGAAAAAAAGGACAAATTTGATCGCGCGCATTCCTCAGAAAATAACAACAATATATCATTTAGAACTCGCCAGACTTTATATCCAGAAATACATCGATCGGGACAAAAATAAACACACAAAAAGTTTTCTTTAGGTGAGATCAAAAGCAGACCAACAGCGACAACTTAAGAGCCCCGTATAGTGGTAGGGTAGGAATAGAACTCCCTGGGTTCCCTGATCGTCTATAGTTTTGGAAAATCATTTTGAAAAGAGTTTTCTGAAAAATCATTCGAAAATACGGGAAGTTCTCTCCTCATGAGTTGCTTTGTTCATGGAATCAGGGCTTTTGCTCATTAGATTCTCACGACTGTTAGTCATTAAAACAATGCAGAAAATCTTTGTGTTCTAGGCTGACTCCCCCTATATGCAAGCGTGGTTGAAGAGGGTAAGGTTTAAGGCTCCCTCCTATTTGGCAGGTCTTACGATATACCTCAAGAGCGCAGGTACGTGTAAGGACCTTTTGATATACATCCCGAGTACGTGAGTGTTCTCGTCATTCTATATACCTCGATAAGTACTTGGCCAAGGAGAGTGGTCCCAGGCGCTTTTGACTAGTGCAGACCCGCAAGTCCACGGCCTAGTCACGACTCTGGTCTCGAGGTTAATAGGGTAAATTCACACTCGCAAAAATGCATGATAAGGCATGAGTGCGTGCAAAATAACAATCTGGCGGTTCATTATTGATCAATGCTTTATGGTTTGTTACAGTATTTTACATAATTTTAATTATGAAAAAGATTTTTCTCACATAATTAGCAAATAAAGGCATTAGGGTATCCACCTAGATCGCTTCTATGTTATCATAAAACTAAGGCTTACAAGACCTATATCTAATAAATAATAGTAATTAAATATATGATCCATTATAATAGAGCTTAGTTCTCGACTTTCCCCAGCAGAGTCGCCACTGTGAGAATCTGGACCCGCGACCCGAGAAGAGAGTCCTCGTTCTCGATTTTTCTTTGAAAACGTGTTTTATAGAGTCGCCAGTTTGTTTTACTAGAAAACAAACAAAAGATCGTACGAAGGATAATTTGAAAACAAACTATCTTTCATACGTTTGAAACCAGAGTTTAAAATATACTTTGCTAGGGTTCGGGAACTACATTACGAATTTGGAAGGTGTTAGGCACCTAATTCGCCCTTTCAGTCTCTTAATGGATCATGTATATAATTCCTATTTTAGATATCTTACAAGTAGTTTGAATAGTTTTCAGAATAGTCCTTTTCGGATAAATTTAGTTTAAAACAATATTTTGAAATCAGACTCGAGCTTTGCGAGCGCCTACGTATTCATTCGTAGAATGAAATCAGAGTCTCGTAGTTCTATTTGTTTGGAAACTGTTTTTGTATTTTTGTTTGTTTTGAAAACGTGTCAAAACGGATTTTAGATTTCTTGTAAAGCTTAGAATGGACTAGTTTAGAAAACAGTGAACTTCTTTGCAAGTTATCCAATTTCCTGTATTAAAACTAGTATTTAAATGCAGTATTGAAATTAGCAGAGTGGCAGAAAGACGTACCTGATGCGCCTGAAGAAGAAATAAGATCTTTGCCTGATTGCCTTGCTTGCTTTCTTCTCTCTCTAAAGCTTTTTCTCACTAACTTTCTCTCACTAGCCTTCTCTCTCACTAACTTTCTCTCACTAGCCTTCTCTCTCACTAACTTTTCTCTCACTAGAAATTCTCTAAAAGAAGACTCGCTAATGATTTTGACAGAGCTTCGCCTTACTAAAAACACTAGTGAGTGTTGATGCCCCAAATGGGATCCCAAGGGTCCTATTTATAGCAAATATTCCGCCAAAAACGCTCCAAAGGAGCCCAACCGCAGGGGGTAGCCGTAGGGGGTGCGGCTAGGGCGTGCGGTTGAGGGTAGCCGCAGGGCGTGCGGCTGGGGCGTGCGGCTAGGAGCCAACCGTACGGCTAGTGTCATGCGGCTGGGGGCTACGGTTGGCTCACAAAATTGCACGGGAACACTTGGAAAAAAAACTTGATTTTCTAACGGGACGCTACCCTGTACCCCGCGACCTGACCGGGCAGGTCGATCCCTGTCCTAGTAAGCGAAGAGGCAGCAAAGGTTATATCAGACTCCCCACGCGTCCGGAATTGGAGTCTTTCCTAACGGTCTTCTATATGTATGATGACTCAACACTTGATGTAAGATGCTTGTTTTAAGAAAAACAGTGTTCGCACGAGAGTCATGGATTGGGGTGTTCACATGAACGGAAACTCAATTTGGCGAGGAACGAAGAAGTTACGCTTTCTCAAAGTTGGCTAAAATTAATAAGTCGCGTAAGGTGAAAACTCGCGATAAATCTCTCGATTTTAATTCGAACCACCCGAATTGTGAAACGATTATTCTCGCAATTTTAATACATCAAACATGACGCGCTGGAAGTGTTGAACTGACTCGAAAATGTCCAGAATTGAGAGTTCACCCCTATACGAAGTTTAAACTTCAATCGGGCTTAAAAAAAGCGTGTTAACTTGTAATTGAAAACAGGGGATATTACATATTTTATATACAAAACCTATATAGGTTGGTTTACTACTTAAACAAACTTCACATATCGAAATTTTAGATAACGGGATTTTGTATGGACTATACTTTATTAAAGAAGAAGTTTTTGTAAGTTGAGATTTTACATTTTAAAACCCGCCGTCGTGCACGGTATTCGTAATTAACCGGGTCCCAGAGGTGAAAATCTCAAAACGGGATTTGGAGCGTCACAGTCATAGTGGTGGGATGGTTAAGGCGGCAATGGTGAAAGATATGGTGGTGGTGGTGGTGATGGAAAAGGCGGCTGGAGATCGTAAGGTGGGGTGGGGGTTGAGGCGGCAATGGTGAAAGTGACAGCTGTGGGGAGGTGGAGGAAGAAATGGAAGTGGGTCTCTGCCCCCTCCCCCCTCTCTCTCTCTCTTTTCTTTTCGTAATATTTAATAACCTTATAAAAAAATTCTAATTAAAGTTAGATTTTTTAAAAAAAAATAAAAATTAATTGAAATAACAAAAAAGCCCTTATTTCCATCCGACTTAACTGAAAAATTGGATGGAAGGCCAAAGTAAAACTGAGCCAATAGTTTAGGGGTCATTAGAGTAGTTTTTTAATAAAATAATGTTTAAAGTTTGACTCAAACTCATAATCTGAAATATAATAGTAAAAGTAATTAGCACTTAACCTAACACCATATTTGATTTGTTTATTTTCTTTGGTAAATCTATACATAATATTAACAATAACTAAGTATAATATTGCACACATATCGAATATGCCAGTAATTTTAGTATATATAAATGTGAGTGTGTATGAATGTGCGTGCATTTGAAACCCTGTCATTTCTTTCAATTTCAGCCATATCAAATTCCTTTTACCCCAAAAATGCAAACATAACACGAATCTTAATATAAGACCAACATATGATTTGGCAGTTTAAACAACTTGTCAAATATTGGTAGATTATAATTTAGTGGGTTGAAGCTATGACACACTCCTTTCCACTTGAACCTTTACCAAAACAAAGGCAAAACACTCTTTACCCCAAAACCACATATATATTCTTAATTTTTCATTATCAGATACTCCTTCCATTTTAAATAAATATTTTACATCTCACAATAATATATACTAACTTGTATTTTTAACAACTTGTCAATTTGAAATTTGTATTCTTTTATTTTTTTTATAAAAATTAAAAAAATCAAAGAGACTCTTAATTTGAGAAAAAAGAATCTATGTACTTGCATGCGAATTAGGGTGTGTTTGATAGGCATTATTTTTCATAGAAAATGAGAGTTTTCCACCAAAGTTCCCACTTTTGATGTGTTTGATTGGATTTATTTTATAGGTGATCAAATTTCATCTTTGGGATGATGTGACATTATTTTCCTCCAAAAGCTAGAAAAAAAATTCTTAAGGGGGAGGAGGTTTTATTTTCTAGGTGAGCTAGAAAATCTCTTTACTCTCCATTTTTTTGGTATAATTTATTTGATAATAAGCTAGAAAAATGCATAATCACCCAACAATATTTTTTCATGTTTCTTTGAAAATTAATTTAACATTATGAAAAAACTAATTTTATGTTATTTAACTTAGATGACATATTTATTTATCACTGTTATATATTATATTTCTTATTACTATAGTTTTTATGCTCCCAAATTTATGGTTTATTTAGAATATATAAAAAAAATTACTTTATTTTCATGTATATTTTTTATTTTATTTTTTAACATATCTCAAATTTCATGTAGAAAAGGAACAAGTTACATAAAATATAATAGCTATTATTAAATAATAAAAGATGAAAAAAAATTACAATTTCTATGGAAAATAATTGCTATCAGACACCAAAAGATGAAAAAGTACTATATTTTATAGGTAGAAAATTAAGGAAATCAAACACATTTAATTAACATTTTTCATGCAACTTAATTTTAGATAATTCAATTGCGCCTAGAATTTATTTTATTTTCATACAAATTTAAAATTTAATTGCACCTAAAATTTGTTTATTTTTCATACAAATTTCATACTCTTAATCGAACACACCTAAAGTAACAAATTAAGACCAAGAAACTAAAAAGAAGTCAAGTTAAACTTATGAAGCGGGGCGACTCCAAGTTTAAATCCACAGCTCTGCAACTTTCTCCGCCACTACTGCCGTCCACGCAACAGCTCTAGTTATTGCTTCAGCGCCTTAAAAAACCGACACTCACCTCCCAAAATGGCGAAAACACCCCCACCATCTCTCCTTATCCTCACTTTCCTTCTCCTCTTCATCCTACCCTTCCATGTAAACTCCCAAACCATCAATGGCCAAGAACAATCAATCCTTCTCAACCTAAAACAATATTGGTCCAATCCATCATCAATCGACCACTGGGCCCCATCATCCAATTCCACCGCCCACTGTACCTGGCCGGAGATCACCTGCAGCGGCAATTCCGTCACCAGAATCGCACTTGTCAATATAGGCATCGCCGGAGATATCCCACCGTTCATTTGCAACCTCAAAAGCCTCACCACCATCGATCTCTCGTTTAATGAAGTCCCCGGTCCTTTCCCGACCGTTCTCTATAACTGTTCCAATCTTCAATACTTAGACCTCTCTCAAAACTTTTTTGTTGGCCGGATTCCGGCCGACATTGACCGGTTATCGCCTCGGCTTCAGTACCTCAGCCTCAGCGCCAACAACTTCACTGGCGACATTCCGGCAGCAATTGCCCGATTCCCGGAGCTCACCACTCTTTCTCTATATCAAAATTTGTTTAACGGCTCATTCCCGCCGGAAATCGGGAACTTGTCGAATCTTGAATTTCTTGGATTGGCCTTTAACGAGTTTACTCCATCAACGATTCCGGGGAGTTTTGCGAATTTGACGAAGCTGAGGAGTCTGTACATGACCAAATCAAAGCTCATCGGAGAAATCCCGGACAGTCTCGGAAGTTTGACCGCCCTCGAGTTCATCGATTTATCTGTAAATTATTTGAGTGGTAATATCCCAACAGGGTTCTTCTTGTTGAAGAACTTAACTGAGATATATCTTAACGAGAACAGGTTGACGGGGTCGATTCCTCAATCTGTTGAAGCCTTGAATTTGAAGATAATTGATCTATCTGCAAATTATTTGACCGGGCCAATACCGGAAGGTTTCGGAAATCAGACGCAACTGACGAATTTGACCCTGTTATACAATAAATTATCTGGCGAAATTCCGGTGAGTATTGGCCGGTTGGCGGAGCTGAAAAATGTCCGTTTGTTTGGCAATAATCTGAGTGGAAGTATACCGCCAGACTTTGGGCGATTTTCGAAGCTCATAATCTTTGAAGTTAACGACAACCAATTAGTCGGAGGGTTGCCGGAAAATTTATGCGTCGGTGGGGTGTTGGCAGGTGCTATTGCGTCTAAGAACAATCTTAGTGGCAAAATCCCAAAATCACTTGGGAATTGTAGTAGTTTGTTGACTCTTCAGGTTTATAATAATCGGTTTTCTGGTCGGATTCCCGATGGTTTGTGGACTTCTCCAAATATAATGACGTTGTTGGTAAGCGATAATTTTTTTACAGGTCAGTTACCGGTAAAAATTTCGACAAATTTAACCCTAATTGAAATCAGCAACAACAAGTTCTCTGGCGAGATTCCAGCCAGTGTGTCTTCTTGGAACAATTTGAAGGAGTTGAAAGCAAGCAATAATTTGTTCGCCGGTACAATTCCTCAAGAACTCACTTCTCTTCCATTTCTGGAGACACTTTTACTCGATCAGAACCACCTTTCTGGGCGAATTCCATTGAACATTATCTCCTGGACGTTGCTATCATCTTTAAATCTCAGTCATAACCAACTCCATGGCCAAATTCCTGCTGGACTGGGATTTTTACCTGTACTCACAATGTTGGACTTGTCGGAAAATGATCTTTCTGGTCAAATTCCGGCAGAAGTTGGAAAGTTGAGGCTAACTTCTCTCAATCTCTCCTCCAATCTCCTCACCGGAAAACTCCCCGGTCCATTTGAAAATGGAGCTTTCGAAAACAGCTTCTTGAACAATCCTGGCCTTTGTACAGATAACCCATCACTAGGCCTCCAAACTTGCAGATCTAATCCAAGAAATACCCGCAAAATTTTCTCCCAGTTCATTATTGTTGTCACAAGCATTGCGTCTGTGGTTCTTGTAGCGGTTCTCCTTTTCTCTCTCTATCTCATCAAAAATTTTACAAAGAAAAAGCGCGGGTTAGATACGTGGAAGCTCACTTCTTTCCAAAAACTCACGTTCACTGAATCCACCATTTTGTCAAGTTTAACCGATAATAACACAATCGGAAGTGGCGGGTCTGGGAAAGTATACCGAGTAGCAATTAATAGTTCAGGTGAATTGGTCGCGGTTAAGAGGATATGGACCAGCAAGACACTGGACCATCATTTGGAGAAACAATTTAATTCTGAAGTTGAGATACTTAGCACAATTCGACACTCCAACATAGTGAAACTAATGTGCTGCATTTCAAGTGAGAAATCGAAGCTCCTTGTGTACCCGTATTTTGAAAACCGGAGTTTGGATCAGTGGCTTCATGGGAAGGAAAGATCATTAAGTGGCTCGACCTCGGAGCGCCATGTAGTCTTGGACTGGCCTAAGATGCTGCAGATTGCAGTGGGGGCGGCTCGAGGGTTGTGCTACATGCACCACGACTGCTCGCCTCCGATCATTCACCGGGACGTCAAATCAAGCAACATACTGTTGGATTCAGAATTCAATGCGAAAATTGCAGATTTCGGTCTAGCCCGGATCTTGATCAAGGATGGTGGGCTTAATACAATGTCAGCTGTGGCAGGATCTTTCGGCTACATAGCTCCCGGTGAGTGTTATACATGAACATTTGAGACAATTGGTTTTGAGGGTTCCCCTCCACGGTTAAATTTAAGGGAAAGATTTCCACTTCAAAATGAGGACTATTTTTTTTTTTTTACTTGAAACAGCCTTCAATTTTTACTTTCTTTGGAAAAATCAATACCCTTCCAAACCACCCAACACCCCACCCCCGAACCTACTGCCGCTTTTCATTTTTCCTTCGCTACAGTTTTACATCTATATATACTATTACATAAAACCAAGACCAATTTGAACCACTATGAAACTGTGTCAAATTTTTGAATTGTCGTATGCCTGTAAGAGGGTTCGGACATTGGATCTTACAAGACCGTTCGAACTTTGGACATTTGAAAAAGTAATCCGCTACTTAACTATTAGAGCACTTAACATCTTTGTTTTATATATTGATTTAAACTAGATATATCTGAGTAGTACACGCATGGCATGTGCATGCGATCTAGTATACATATATGTATATATATATACATACAAACACAAATAAACAAGGTTGTTGATGATAGTAACAACTGGGGGTTCAGAGTGGGTTAGGTGGCGGCTAGAGCTTCGGCGGCGGTGGCAGTTGATAAGGCCTAATTGCCACTCATGAGTGAAAATGAAATAAAAAGGCGTGGTAATAGTATAATTGGCAATTCAAAATAAGGGGTAAATTCTTGTAATGGGCAAACATTAAAAAGTGTCCTTGTGGCTAAAACAAAATGCCGAGGAAGCCCTCCATGTGTTATGGAGAAGTAAGTGTCCTTTTATTTGCATTTAATTGTGAAAGGAGAACTTATGACCCATTTTCTCAAACATATTTATGCAAGTATCTGTGAATTTCAGAGTACGCACGGACAACAAGAGTGAACGAAAAGATAGATGTGTATAGCTTCGGGGTGGTCCTACTAGAGCTAGTGACAGGAAAAGAAGCAAATAAGGGAGATGAGGATACCAATCTAGCCGAATGGGCATGGCAACATATTCAAGAAGGGTACTCCATAGCCGATGCCTTGCACTCCGACATCAAGGAGCCTTGTTACTTGGATGAGATGATTGGCGTTTTTAAACTTGGGATCATTTGTACCAGAACACTTCCTTCGACCAGGCCTTGCATGAAGGAGGTTTTGCAAATTTTGCTTCGATGTAGCCCAATGCTAGCATTTGGGGAGAAGAATGTTGCAAGGGAGGTGGATTATCTTCCCCTTCTTAAGAACTCCAAGTGTGAGAGGGAGTTAGAAGGTGAAGATGATGGCTTGGGGTCAATTGTTTGATCCCAAAGCCAAAAATGTAAAGATTGCAAATAAGCAATAGGTTAGATTTATGTAGGAAAAGGATAAAAGTTATGTAGTTAGACTATCTTAAGCAATATTTTATAGAGTCATTTAGGTTTTGGGGTCCATATATAGTTTTGGAAATTTTAAGTTAAGAGTCCGCAGTTTTCATTTCTTAGGCTTTGGGGTTCAATTTTGACAAAACTGTCAGTTAAAGCAAAAAATCTATTAGTCAATGAAATAAATGAAATAATGTACCTATTTTTCCCCAATTTTCATTGCCTTGTTTCTTTACACTTAGAAAAAACATTAAATATAGAATTTTGACACTCACATCCACATTCAATATAAACTAACAATATTTTGACATTGAAAAACAACCATAATAAATTCACCATGCCAAAACCACAATAAATTCAACAACCAACCAAAATATTTTCAGTATATAAAGTCTCATTCACACCCATATTCATCACAAACTCAGAACAACAATATCATTAGTAAAGGAACTCTTGTTTAATTAACTGGATTTCTCAACCATTGAACAATGCTGCCAGGGTTGTTTTTCAAGAGTTGGTTTGCAATTTATGAACATATCTTATACCCATCTGCATAACTTCCACATATCCTCTCATAACACATCATTTTGACTGTGTAAGTTGTACTATAAGAAACCTTGACCCCATGCTTCTCCCAAATCTCAAGTTGCACCTCCTTTGGCTTAAAATCTTTATGGTTCCTTAATTTTTTCTCAACCTCATTTGCCACCCACCTTGTATGAGCCATTGCATTTTTTTCTTTCTCATCACACTTACATGTATGGTTACCCCTAACGCTTATCAACATTGTTGTGAGAGTCCTTGGAAACTAAAATAATTTTTAAATTATTATTCTTTTGTTGTCTCTATTCAAATTTTTTCCAAATGGAATAACTCCTCATGTACTCTCTACAATCTTTCTTGTGGGCTAAGTCATTTTATCATGTAACTTGGGCAGTTAGTCAAGTCTTTTTTTGAATTGTTCATTTTCCTCTTTTTCAAACAAGTTGTCAGGTTCTTCCCATGCATTGTATTATTCCTCAATTATTTTTCTTTTGCCTTTACTTTTATCATCAATCTCATTAACCTCACCATCAGTTTCACCTTTTACCTCATCACTCTCATCCCCACTATCATCACTCTCATTAACCTCACCATCAGTTTCATCTTCCACATTCCACCTCACCCTCATCCCCACTGGACCCCTTACTCTCTTCACCCTCATCCTCACTGGACCCTTCATCCTCAAACTTCTCTCTACTATGTGCAGAATGATAACACTCTTCAATATCTTTGTTTTCAAGACTGTCTAAATTAAAGTTAGTTTGCTTAGAGCTTTCTGGTTAGTTTGTTTATTGGTTCTCCCTCCCATTAAGGAGTTCACCAAATTGAATTAAGTTATCTAAGGCCCAGTCCTCGTCTTCATCAATTACAATAGGAGAAGTCATATCGTTTTTACCATTTTTCTTACTGTTAGAAGCTTAAAAAGTCTCATTAAGTAGCCTAGGTGACTTTCTAGGCTTGACTATAGGGTAACTTTACTGGGGGTGATAGGGTCTTTCAACTTTGAGGGTGATAGTGACTTAAAATTGTTTGTTTGTGGAGGAAGTGCTTTGGAAAAACCTAAGTCATCTTGCAAGTAAATGTGATTCATACCATCTTTATTGTCAATGTGCCCACATATTCATAAGTTGAGCATCACTATCTATATTGGCTCTAGCTATATCCCACACCTACTGAATTCTAAAGCCTTTAATCCCACACCCCTTTTCAATGTCTTTAACTAAATCGATTAAGAAAAACTCAACCCCATTTATGCTAAATAAAACAAAATGTTTTCCACCCATGTATGTGGTTCTCTTATTAATCCATTTGCCCCCATAGTGAACAACAAAGTCTCTCTTCCCAAGCAGAGAAGTACTTTGTTTACTTGGTTCTAAATCAAAAATACAACAAACAACATGGGAAATGAGACAACTCAAAATATATATACATATACATATAACAAACCAATAGTCAACAACAAAAACCCTAATATATAATATTGAAAAGTAACCCCAATTCAAATAGAAAACTAAAATCCTAACATATAATATTGAAAGTTATGTTATTATTCAATAAACATGATATGATTGACATATAATATACATAGTAACACAAAACCCTAACATTTTGTACAAAACTAAATATCCCAAAATTAATATATAATAAACTCTGAAAGCCCCAGTTTCAGCGAATAAATAAACCCTAAGCAGAATATGGCTTCAGAACACAATCATTCGTAAATAACATAGCTGTATCCACCGCGTTCTTCTTCGTCCTCATTGTAAAAGCCCTAATTGGTTTGGATGTCTCCTTCGTCGATGTTGAATGCTTCTTTCACTCTTTCTCTACAAGTTGGATTTTTATCATATTCTATTTTACCATTTGGGGTTCGTTTTTATTGTTTACAATAAGCCAAGGGAAAAATTGGAAGTTCACGCACTAATTTTTATCTACCAATATAATTTTTGCTTTGACTGGCAATTTTATCAAAATTAGAACCCAAAGCCTAAGAAATGAAAATTGCGGACCCTTAATTCAAGATTGCCAAAACTATGGACCCCAAAACCCAAATACCCTATTATATATATATATATATATGGATGAGTTTTCAATGGTTACCTTCTCTCTTTACCCATCAATGGATACTGACAATAATTAATATATGCACATTGGTGAGGTGGCAAATCTTTTAACCTGTTATAGCAGGTTAAGGTGACATGTTCTATTTTTATTTTTTTAATTAAATTTAGGTGCTGTTTGGTTGAGATTTTAAAATTAAGTTTTTAAAATTTCTACCAAAAAGTCAACTTTACTTCACACTTCCCAAAATTCACATAACTTTACTTTTTTTCTCATAAAATTTTTAAAACACTATAACTTTAAATTCAAAAATCGGAATTAGATAAAATATATATATATATTTGAAAACTAATCATTGAGATCTATAAAATAAGATCCATTGTGACTATTTTTTGAATTTTTTGCATGAATTTTTTTGAATTGGTTGAAAAAAGTTCAACAAAAATTAAATTCACTTTTCAAACACATGTTTTAAAATCTCAACCAAACAAGATTTCTTAAATATTTTATTTGCCAAATAGACTTAGGATAACCTAATTCTAGATTATGATAAGCGCTTATGAGTGTTTTCGTTATTTCAATTTTATAGTTAATTAATAACATAAGTTTATGGAAAATAACACTTTTAATTTAGTCATTTTATTATCATTTGTGACAAAATCATATCACAATAAAAACTCAAAAATTAATTTAACACATCTCATATAGCCTGTTGTAACACCCCGTTCTTTCGTTTGCTCGTAGTTGCTTTCATTCGTCTGCTCATTTCACCTTGGGTGGTGAAATTTTGATTCGGAGAGCCTTGTAATGTTCTATCATTCCGTATTGGTCATATTATCCTCCTTCCACTCATGTGAATGTTCGTTTATTCGAGTGGTTCGGATCGAAACTAAAGCGATAATCGCGTAATTCGACTTTTCGTTATCTGTCAATTTTTGGCCAACTTTGAGAGGCCATAACTTCTTCATCTGATGTCCAAATGACTCTCTGTTTTAGGCCACATCTTCATTTCTTTTCCCTATACAAATTTCTTGTTTGGGCCGAGTAGAGATTCTGCCGTTTCGAGGTCCGTTTCGGGCTCAGAAAGTCATTTGTTGCTGCAGTGACTTCTATGATCGATCATGGTCCTCCAGAGGAGTTCCAGAAGGGTTCATGATCGATCATGTCATGGTTCACCTGAATGTCGATTTTTAGCGTTTTTAACCCGTTTTTAAGCCATTTAACACCCCTACAACCCCACTTTCGAGCATCCAACATCAAAGGGAGTGAGGGAGAGTCTAGAGAGCTCTAGAGAGAGAGACAAGAGATTCTACACATCTCTCATCCCTCATCCAAGATTTGAGTCCTGAATCGCTTTCTCCTTCACTATTCATCATCTTCCCCACCTTTTTCCTCCGTTGGAGATAGGGCTTTGGCGGTACGGCTTCTACGCTTCATCAGCTTGCGGATTCGGCTTGTCTAAGGTGGGGACACTAGTACTAAAACTTGTTTTCCAATGTTTGATTGATGTGTTAGAAATTTAAACTACAAATTGGGGGTTTTTATTACAATCATGGATTGTTTGCATTTTTTGGGGTTTGGGCTTGACAATTCTTAGATTAGTGATAGATATTGATAGATTATCACTCCTACAATGTGATTGATCATCTAGTTTCACGATTTAGCATGCGTACCTAGATATTCATGTGAAAATCGCTTCGTAGTTACCCGTATGACTTATAAATTAGGGTTTTTAGGTCTTGTGCTTATAAATGGATGATTATGGGTTATTAATGATAGCGATACATATCTATACCATTAGATACGATTGAGGGGTATTATTTATGGTATGTGTGGTGAGAACCCACTACGGTGGAGCGTTACGCCTTAACGTACGGGTCTAGTGGCATGTGTGGAGTGTGCTAGGCACTAGTAACAAGAGTTTAATTTCGATACTCTTTAGAACACATAAAACATAGTAGTTAGGGCATGGATTACCCCTGGTCATGACCACGAACATCTAGGCGAGTTGTATTAGTATGCCGCATGAGCTAGAATCATAATAACCAATACTTGGCTTGATAGGATGACATGACTATTATCATAAAACACCTAATGAGATATATGACATTAATAATGAACCAATTGGCCTTATTATGAGAATAATCACTTGATGATAAACATATGGAGTATATGAGTGATGAATACTCTTGTAGAAATGATTAATGGTGATGTTAATGATGATAAATGGATAGTGGGCGATTATATGATTATATATATGACGATGAGCCATATGTGTGATGTATGATTGATGATGATGATGATATTCATTGTGGGAAATGAATAAATATGATGCTTGCTAATGTGACCACACATATGGGCTAGATATGATTGACCGAGCATCGGGTAGCTCCTGGTGACTCGAAGACGGACCTTCTATTGCCGCCCATAGGTGAAAATCCCTAAACCATGCACGAGAAAAATAAAATCGGTGACTCCACCGGTGGTTGTGTGTGTCCACAAAGGAGAGCCCACTCTGTATATCTTGCCTTCCCACAGGACTATGTGTTCTGGGCTATAGTGTTTCTCCGGCTAGCGGAGCAGGTCCCGTGTGCCACTACTTATCCAAACGGTGAGTCCCTGGGAGTTTATTGGGCTATTAATGGTCATCACCCTACTAGGGTATCGCATGGTGTAGTTTCTCTAGGGTGTCGTGAAAGATTGTATGGGCGTTCTCCTCGTTAACTATTCGGAGTGTTATTCCTGAGAAAATGTCTTGAACATTATCTCTGAATAACTTACCTGGAGAACCAAATCCCTGAGCCGCCACCCCACCTAGAGGAGACATAGACAAGAACTTTGGATCCTTCGAGACTCGCTGGATTATCTGTTCTGGGCCTGGTTAGACCACAGGTGAAACCGAGGCATTATACAAGAGATACGATACGGATCGATGTGTTGTCAATGTGTATCACTTATATTGTAATTATCATTGTATCGTATCATGTTTTGTATTGTATTGTATTGTTGATTATATATTTTCTCGGGCGAGTGTACCTTTAGTAAGAACAATGATACAAACACTATCGCACAGAACATAATATACATAAAAAAGCGTTGGCCACTCATAATGTACTAACACATAAAGTCGAAAGTATTAATAGCTAATGGCCATAGAAACCTGGTACACGAGTGTGAGTACATGGTTTGGTTGTGAGGACGAAATAGGGATAAAGCCTTGTAGATGGCCAAGTATGGAATTCATAACGTACTAAAACTAAAGAGAAAACAATAGATAATTGGCCAATTGTCACAACTTACAGTATAGGTACCGAATAGTATAGTATAGCCTTGAGTTACACCGGAGAACGTATTCAAGTAGGTTCATATTCACGATTCCCTAGCAATGCGAGGTTGGCTTAGGGTATTCTATGGGAAGTCTAGGACCGAAATAGGTTGATCGAATAGTCAACTTCCGGGTGACTAGGATAGGATTCCTAGTGGGATTTTCACGCACGAGTGTGTGAGTTGCATTGCACTGCATGGTTTTCAAACTACTGTATTAACGTAAAACAATTATTTCCTATATAAAACTTATATAGTTCCCACTAAGCCCGAACTTCGCTCATCCCGTTTTCTAAATAGTTTTGTAGGTTAAGCATCGGGGATTGGCGCATGGTCTACGAGTCTAGTTGCCTCGGATGTCCTATAACTTTTGTAGTCCTTAAACCAAGGATTTGGTTGTATATAACCTTTTGTTGTATTAAACTCTTTGTATTTACGTATGGACTTTACAATTATTTTGGATAGTGAATTAGGGATTTGTATAAATGGTTTTTATATATATGTGGGGTTGGATGTAATTGTGTTTGTGTGAATCTGCTTTGTAAACCTCACGGGTTTGGCTTTTATTTAAATGAACTCCACATGCCGAGCTTTTGTAAAACGAGACATTTTATTTAAGAAAAGTTTTTAAAAGTTGTGATTTTTATATTTTAAACCCCGCGTCGCGCACGACATCCGTGATTAGCCGGGTCCCGGAGGTGAAAATCTCAGAACGGGATTCGGGGAGTCACAAGTTGGTATCAGAGGTATAGGTCCGGTAATCTTCGCGGGGTTTTATGGGTAGTTATGCATTTAGAGTGAGCGTTACGAGTGTGTCTTGTTGAGTAGCGATTTGTTCCGTGTAAAGTGGTCGTCCATATGCATATTACACCCTTATCTTTTATTCATCATGCGCATTTTTCTTTCAAGATGTCATTTTCTAGTGACGTAAATGTTACTCCTCCGTCTACCGTGAGCATGGGTGTTGGTACCGACTCCGCTTTGGGATTGGTAGAGAGGTGGATAAGGCTGTTCAAACCGACGAGTCCAAGATTATTTTCACTGAGCATGAGTCCCTTTCTCAGGCATGTCACTATTGTGGGTCAGTCGAGCATGTGTTGATATATTTCCCCTTTTGGATGAGTGGTTCCGGCAGGTCACGAGAGAGAGCGAACCGTTAGCTAAGCGTCCGTCGTCGGGAGTTTGATGTGGAAACCGGGGAAGTTATCATCTTACCATCAGTTCGTTTACTAGTAGAGTAAGTCGAGAGCCTAAGCTTCCGTGTTTGTCCTTATGTGGTCCCTTGAGCATAAGACGCGAAAGA